>PQVD01000319.1:24468-143068 GCA_003012265.1 Setaria equina
CAACGTTTGGTTCATCCCACAGTGCCAGTAAAATACTCTCTAAGATTCCTAAACTGATCTGATTATACAATTCTTAAGTTGCATGGAACAATAATCAGACCAAATGAGTTATTTTGCGACTAATTTACACTGCCTCAAAAAGTCAGATTTGCCATGCCATCATTATCTGCCAGTGAAGCAATGTTAATGTCGTAGTTATTCTTCGGTTTCAGTGACCTTTCATCCATTTACATTTGTTTGATTTCTAAATCCATCTTGCAGTGGAACAAATTACAAACTCGTGCCATCACAGATCAATCATTTCAATCGGTATTACTACAATTCATTAATTACATAAACAATTTCGAAAATTTGAATGCAAGCTGAAAGTTTGATTTTCTTCGCATGATGTTGCAATGTCTACTAGACAAACACTGATTTTGATTTGTCTTGTTTTTATTTTAGATGTATGATATGAGAAATTATTTGGTAATCAATTTTAAAAATTATTAAGTGATACAGCAAACATTACTTATTCCTAGTAAAGTAATAGTACTGATCCATATTCCAGAGAATGCAACGTTCATGCAACAAATGTTACGCTGGATGCAAGTAGTTTGACTTACCCATTAATCTAAAAATTCTTATGAGTGTAGTGAAGTAAAAATGGTTTAACGCCTACGTGGACCTCAGTCTTAATGTATGCGATAATTTAACATATAATCAAATCTTTAATTATAATAAACAAACAACCAGAAGCATAAATTTCCGCGAAAATCATCCAATTTTCTAATATTAAGCATATAAATATTTCAATTCTCCACTTCTGATGCAAATTTAGCAATTTCTTACTTTTGAAAACAAAGACCGGTTATACAATAGATTAGATTATTAACCATAGCAAGAAGTACAACTGAAAATTATTACATTAAAATAATTTTAAACTGAAGCACAGAGGTGTAAGTAATAGAAAAGGACTGCTGAAGTCCTTCAACACACACTATCATTTTTCAGTTTGTTACGGTTCAATAAAAAACACAAACTTTTCCATAATCCGTTTCTTTCATAATTTCTGGAAACATCAGATACAGCATCTGGAAGAAACCAGGATGTATTTAGGTTGGTTAATTTAGTACTAATAATACCACCACAAATTGTGTAGAAACAAATTTACGGAAATGGAAAGAGTTTAGTGTATTTACAAACGATTGCTATGTAGAGAGATGATGGAAAGTACATTTTGAGGAAGGTACAAGCAGTGATTGAGAGAACATGTCGGTATTTTTTATTTACCTCGAGACAAGACATACAGAAAGTTAGGGAGATGGGGAGATCGAAGCAAAGTAATTATCTAATTCATTTACAAAGATAATGGAAATAATAGTGGCAAGTCTATGTAACACAGCTACTTTGGACTAGTTCAATAAGAAATGAAAGACGGGTAATTAAACGAAAAAATTCAATTTTGAGGAAATACAATAATTGTCATTAGCAGTATTCCAAAACAAATCTGTGCAGCTACACAACTAAAGACAATATGATCTCTATCTATTTAAGACATTTGTTATAGCCTTAGAAATCTTGCTATCTTAAATAGATTTGATGTTTCATTAACTAAATTAGGAAAGTTGCAACAATTTTGAAATTATAAAAATCTAAAAATCAAAGTAAGGCACTTCTATTCGGATAAAAATCATCACGGAAGTAAGATTTCGACAACATAGACAATAGTGAATTAACAACTTAAAAGTTTAACTCTGATGGACCCACAAATCCTTCAACATTAATAACCCAATTATTTATTTTGGTATATCACTGAACAGGAGTATGAGTTACGATAAGCTTTATTCTGCATTTCGCAAATTTTTATGATAATAAAGCTTCCTTCACACTTCGATTACTAATTTTTGTGTGCAAATAAATTATTCATGTGTTCGAGTGACCATGCCAACAATGAAGGGTACTGAAAAATAGCCAAGGCCAGGGAGAAAGGGGGATCGCGGATTTAGTCAATTTCACCAAAGGATTTTGAAACTACACTCGGCGTATCGCGGGACAGGAGTAACACAAAATTTATTCGTAAATTCCATTTCTCATTTTTCTCATGATGTACTTACGACATGCACAATTTGCAGGTTTAAATGAACATAACACCCAGGATTTCAGGAGTTCAAGGGTTAATGAAAACATTTTGATCCGAACAGTACTATCCAGACAAAAAGTAGCCTGCAACAATCTGCACCACCACAGACTCCTCCTCATTCCTATAATCTTTGACACTGACCTGGTGAGATATCAGCAAATCAGTTTGAACCAGCTTTGGCCATTTCGATATGCAATTTTGATGGTCACGAGATGTATGGTTTTGAATTCTGAAACTACACTGCTACCGTGGTTTATATATTGCATATATGTAGTTATTTAGGTGTTGTGTGTAAGATTACGTGGTCGTCCGTGAAGCTACGACGTATGTTTCGAGATTTTTCGTCTGTGGCAGGTTCAGTGAATTTCAGTAAGGGAATTTGAAGCAGCGTTCTATGATAAAGGGCAAGCGGTTCAATTCTGTGTAAGTCGCAGAGGCCGATCTTACAGAAGAAGATTCTTTATTATTGTACTGTATCCCATTCATACTGCTGCTGGACAGTGAGAACCATTGACTTTGTTTTTCTGGGTTGTATTGTGGTGAAGATAGACTGCTTTGAATTTCTTGTGCCACCGAGAGAAATTGGCTGCTGGGTTTGTTAGGCCGTTGAGTGATAGGATTTGCTGTTTGGAAGCTGCAGGTCAATCTGCTCATTGATTTATATACAGCTCATTCTTCTCACTTTTTTTCGTGGAGAACTGTCTAATCTTCTATGTTAGGTTATTTTTACATACATAAGCATGAGTCAAGAATATATACTTTTGCCAGTGAAGCTGGCACAGAGAGATGGTTGTTTTCTATGTTGAACTGGATAAGTAATCTGGTCTCAATGATCAAGAGTATCCAGTATTGAAGGATAAAGTGATCGATGAGTTCGACAGCAGAAATACTAACACCACAAGTAGAACTACTCCAGATATGCCGACAAGTTACGGAAGGACAGCTAACTCCAGATGCTGCCTATAGCATTGTTCGAACACTTATGGTGCGTTCTTGTACGCCGAACATTTTGCATTTTTCTTAGTTTCTTGTTGTTGATGATCTGTTAATCAAAAAATATCTGATTTTCGTAAATGTCATATGCATCATATTTTCGGTGAAGTTAACTGTATGGCGATTAGTATGAGAGCAATCTATATCTATGTTGCTTTGTCGGAGCATTCCTTTATGCTCCGTTTTTTTTTTTCTTTTTTTTTCCGTACTTTCAAGTCTCTAATTATGAATTTAATATTTACTGAAATAAGTAGGAATAAAAGCAGTGCCTGATTAAAGACTTCACATTCATTTTTTCAGAAAACAATCGATAACATTCCTAGTTTATTAGTGGATGTTTTGGCAGTTGTGGATCTGGAATTAAGCACCGAGAAAAAGAGCGAGGAATGTCGGAAATATTTTTTAGAATTCATTTCACTTCTTAGTGACAGGGCAAGTAAATTTTCTGTATCAACTTTATGATTGTTTATTGAAATCATTTTTCGCAGACGTCATGTTGGTATTTCTAAGTAAAATTCGTAATTCGGTTATCTCACTAACTCTTTTTCTTTTTCATATTTTCTTGGGAATTATTTCTTGATTAGAATCTTTTTGATTGAAATAGGAAATACTTATTATAATTGTAGATTGTGGCCGACGATGTACTGAAATGTGAGTTAGATGTATTGGGTGCCAATGAGCAGACCACACGGTCACGAGTTGTGAAAACAAAGACTAGGCTTTTGTTAGTCTTTTTAAAATTAGTTTGTTACCAGTTTCTGCTTCACTTTGCTATGTGGCTTCATAACAAAATGAAGAAACTTGAGGCAGCTAATCGCATTTCACCTTTTAAGTTACTGTGCGTACAATTTTCCATTTTTTTTTAATTATCATCGCAAGCAAATATCTTAATCCATATTATTTATGATCAGATTGCAAGAACTCATTGTCTTGTCACAATTTCTGTGTTGCGTATTAGTGATAAGGACAGCTTTCTTTTTTCAGTTTCAAACAAGTAAAATTCAACTTACTACGTGAAGAAAGCGAAGGCTACGCGAAACTGATAACAGAACTTCTTGATAATCCTTCTCTCACTGTATCGAAAGCCTTAACTCGACTTTATCATTTAATTGGTATTGACTTCATTTTCTTCACTCTACATGCAATCGAAATAAATAAAATTATCATGAAAACAAAATATTTCAGTTTAGTCTTCTTTTTGTTATAGGACAGTTTAACTTGGACCCAAATCGAGTAATTGATATTATTTTGGAGTGTTTCGAATCGGCATTGCAACGACGGAAGTTTTTTGTCGATTTGTTAACTGAATTCAAAGCAAACGGTGATGATATATGTAGTATTTTGGGATTCAAATTTACTTTTTATCAGGTGCTTATCTACAGTTTTTCTATATTACTTTTAAAGGCAGTTCAAAATCTTTAACTGCCTTTTCATTTATTTACCAGAAAATTTGTGTTCTTTTGTTTGCCAGTTTAAAAGGTGGAGTAAGCAATTGGTTGAATTCACTGAATTGAAATCGTATGTTCAATTTTCAGCGTTCCGGTAATACTCCTGCATCACTTTATAGAGTAGCAGCTACTTTATGTGATGAAAGAGTTATCGATTTATTGTCGCTATGTACATTTGTGAGTATTTTCCTTTTTTCTTTAAAAGATTACAATTATGCACGTGGTTATAACTGAGCATTTCGTTCTTAGATGAATCGTAAGTCTACTAATATGTCTTAATGATTTTAATAAAGTATGCTTCGTATTACATCATTGTAATATAAAGTGCAATTTTTAGCTGTCTCCGAAATTGGAGGATTTAATAAACGATCACAAAAATCGTGTTGAACGAGACGGAAAACGAGCTAAAAGAAATGAAACTGTCTGCACTGGAATGGTATCAGCAGACTCACGTATTTCTTCAACAGCGGCAACTGGATATGTAGATGAGAATGCTACTATCGCAGGCGTTTCGTTTGCTTCCGTGTTAGCCATGCAGAATGCAGATGATGTAAAATTGGTCGATGAAAAAGACAATGATGTTTGTGTTAATTTTCAAACTCTGCATGCTAATTTTTGTTTGTGAAAATGGATTTCAAGTATTTGGAAGTAAGTTAGTGGATTTTTTCAATATCTTCATCAGTAAGACCAATCAGCCATTCAGTGCAGTGGATCGTCTGATAATCTCAAACTATGCACTTGAAGCAGATCATAAACTTATGGGGAAAAACATCAAGTCTTGAATGCAGTGATTTTAATTACTGGTTTTCACGTTATTTTTTACCTCACAGACAGTTATAAAATCCAGGATGCTGTGCTTGCAAAAAATCAGAAGCTTGGTCTGACATTTGCGCTGCTTGAAGGAGGTGCTTGGCAGTTTGCTAAACAAATGCTCGATAGATTCCCCGAATTTTATGCTGTTAATGCCTCGTAAATTTTTTTCAAATTACTTTTTAGTTTTTTTTGCCCGTACTTACACTTTCCTATTCAATAGTTCCTATGTCAAGCATTATGTGTTCCTGTTCGCTTTATTTTTAGGCTTTTCTTTATATTTATCATGAACTACGGTTTTAATTTTTCCTGCCTTGTCATGACTTAACCTCGTTATTTCCATCCAAATACGGAAACTCTTTCTTTCACTTTCACGCCATTATATCTTGATTCAAAAGTTTTGTTTTCAGACGTTCTATAGCACTCTCTATTGCGGACCTCTTAGAACGGTCTACCGACGATTTTTATCAAGAGTTCGTTATTCTTAATTTTGTTCCAGTCAGCTGCGTAGATAAAAGTATATGCAATTAATTGGCAGTTACTACTGATATCGACATTATAACGATCATTATTTTTGAAAATAAATGAGTATTTTCTGCTTACTTTTAGTGAGCGTATACATATTTGCAGGAAATCCAAATTCGCTTTGAGTGATACTGGTACATTCAATTTAGGTTCATCACTGGCTCAAACTCATTCTCTCGAGATTGTACGTTGTATCGTTTTTAAAATTCTTTTGGATTTATTATTAAATAAGAAAAGAAAAAATAAGTAAAAGCACAAAAAAGGGAAAACAAATTAATGTTTCTTGATACTGCTAGACCCTTCCACCATCACTTGATGTTAAAAAAATCGTCAGGTCCTCACCATATCGTGCTCTTAACCACATATCTATTCATTCAGGTTGGTAGTTGGTCAGAGCTGGTTTCCGTTGTTCTTCCTGTTCTAGCATACCTTGGTCCTCACATTGCGTACCGACCCAGAGCAGCTGTAAAACTGGTGCGGCTGATGGCAGTTTTCTTCGAAGAACGAGAGAAAGATCGTACTTGGGCGCAAACTGCTCACACTGACAGTGGTTGGTGAAACTTTGTTCCTCTTCATTTTTTATGCTTTTACTACTTTTTGATTTGTTGAGTTATTCTCGCGAATAATAATCGTCAGAGCAAGAGTTCTGTCTATATTTCATTCTTTCAAACATCAGTTCATATGCAGTTCCTTTAATCAGTTTCTTTTCTTGTCGCGCCACTTGAACAGGTTTACAGTATGTAATGCGCTAATTGATGCTATCGATGAAACTCTAGTACCAGCATTATCGCTAGCAAGTGGTAATTTTTCATATTCACAAGAGTTGTGGAAGTTACTTAGCCATTTACCGTATACGGTACGCTATCGGACATATGCACGATGGAAAACGGTGCATACTTTGCGGCATCCGCAAATCAACATTTATCGAGGAAGTACTTTTGGAATGACGCGATATGTTCTTAAGTTTGTTTGTTTGTTTTTTCCGCAGAATTATGAAGGCCATATTTGTTCTTTATTTTTCGCTTCATATTAAGCCCTTCAAAATTTGAAAATCTAGAAAACTACCTTCAGCTTTTATTTTACTTCTAATGTTCTGAATTTGTTTGATTATTTATAGACGGTTATCGAAAGAAACGGTACGCATGATGGGACGTCAGTTGGGGAAACTGTGCCACGTACATCCTGCAGTCGTCTTCGATTATATTTTGGATCAGGTAGTAATCTCAGTTTTTTCATGCAGCACTCCTAGATAAGAATTGTTGTAGCTTGCTGATCCTAGCATTGCTGTATTAATGGATTTCATCTTTACGTTCCATTTTTCATTCATTTGTTCTTGTTTTTTTATTCTTTTTTAGATATGAGGATATCGAATTTTAGTTAGATTCAAATTTAATCCACGTAGATCCTTCATAATAACTCTAAAAGAATCAAAAAATGGTTGTTCTTACTTATTTTTTTTGCACAGATTTGATACCAGACATTTTTTTGAAAAATTTGGCATGCTTCAGATTCAAACATTCGAAAATCTTATTGAGCCAGTAGTCGAATCGATACGCTTCCTCAGCGACTTGGAATTTGATGTACTCTCATTCTGTATTATTGAACATTTAGCAGCTCCCGACAAACAACAACTCAAGATAAGTAATTCTAATTATCCAGCAAAACGTTCACAAAAATATCCTAGTGTCAGCATCACTAAAAAGTACTTATTAATATCAACATATTGACAACATATTGACCTATTAATATTGAATATATTAGTATTAACATGTATAATTTTAGTGTTATTAATGTAATATATTTTGCTATTACCATCCTAATTATTACTATTTATTGATTATTATTTGTTATTATTTTTATATACTGGCTTATGTTTGCTTTATGTACTTTTAGAATATTCCTTCTTTAAGCATCAGATGGATCACTTTCTCCGTGGTTGCAGTCCCTTTCCACTTTTGTTGGAAATGTCTTTTTGAAATACAACATTGAATTGACGGGAGTTTTACAATACGTAGCGAATCAGTTGAAAAATAACAAAAGGTATAAACATTTTATTTTGAACTGCAATGTTTTATCACCAGTTACTTTTTATCTTGACTTATGAGAAATGTGTGTATTTTTCAAGCTTCGATTTACTAGTCCTACGAGAAATTATACAAAATATGTCTGGTATCGAATCTACAACAGGGTTAACAACAGATCAATTGGAAGCACTTGCTGGAGGTGATACTCTAAGGCAAGAGGTGATTATTGTTACATTTGCTTCAAAATTTCAAAATTTTGTTTGTAGTTTATTATTTGGATTTGTTTGTTCTATAATTTTAATGAATTTTTGGATTTGTCTGTTCTATAATTTAATGAATTTCCTCAATTTCCCCTTTTGTCAGTTTAGGCTGGGTCTTTCTCAACGATGCGTACAAACAGACGTTCAATATTACGGCTTCGTGATGCGTTGTTCAAAGAGCATCTCATAGTAGGCCTATCTATACTGACTGCCCAACAACGCCAGTGCATAGTGTATTCCGAATCACAGGATATTCCTCTGAAGCTTGCTGGTCAAATGCTTGATCAGGTATTTTTTTTTCCAAGCGTGTTTTGCAAATTTATCTTGATTTTTTTTTTTGGTTTTGTTTTTCAACTGTCTCATGTTTTCAGTGCCAAGAAACTTTGATTCAGTTTGGTTCATTCTTGCGTACAAACGTGCGACAAGAAGAGTACTGCAATCGAATGCCCTCTGTTTGGGAACTCATCGGTCGATTTCATCTTCCTGTAGATGCGGCGTTTTTCATTTCGAGGCCGACATTCATGCACCGCGTCTATGTTTGTTTTTTTGTATTATCTTTTTATGAAGCTTCTTTGCAAACAATAGTTCTAATCTCTTTGAGAAATTTTTTTTTTTGGAGTTCCAATTTTATTTGCTTAGTGAATATTGCATCACCGTTTGTTATAGTCTTTGTTTTGCTTCCAAATTTTTTTGTTAGTTATTGCCTTCTTAATCTAATTGTTCTTTCTGTCAGAATAATTTCGACAAAAGTCGTAAGGCCCTTCGCGAGTCAGATGGCAGCAAAATGAAGCTAGACTCTAGTCGCAAATCAGCCTTATTCCGGAATGCTTTCGATGAAATGATTGGAGAGCTAGAGTCTAATCTTCGACCCCTTTTGCCTGATTTCATTTGGGCAGATATTTCATCAAAGTTGGTTTTTTACATTTTTTCAAGGAAGAAATGCTTTGGGACAGTCAGATTGGCAGAACAAAATTGGTAGTAAAATGTGGCTAAGATATGAATGAGTATCAGTTGTTTGATGAAGAGTGCAGAAATTTGATATAATATAATAACCTTAATTCGTCATCGATTCCGAATATTCTATAGCGCAGGGACATTGGAATGATTTTTTGTGTTTGAAACTAGGGGTTCAACAAAAGATTCGTTTATATCAGTAATTCATGTATAGTCATTGGTTTAATTTTTAGAATATTTACAATATTCTGGGTATTGTCAATGTACGATATTTCTGTTCCGAAGACTACGTATGAGCGGGAGCTGCAACGGATTCGTAAATCATTGACTGTTATTGCTGACAATGCTGAAATTGTAAAATCTAAACGTTAACCCTGATTAACACATTTAAGTGCTCACTGGAATATATATGTATATCATTAGTAATGAACCTTTTTGTTACTAATTAGAGGCGAAGTAATATTTTAGATGGACTGGAAATTGAATTCAGTGAAATGAGCTCATCCCTTTTTCCTTGCTTCCATACATCAGCTAGCTCTGGACATGCAGTTTGTTTAGTTATAGTCCTAGTTCCTAGTTGTAATCCATGTTCTATCAATTTAGAGTAAGACAAAAAGAGCAAAAGAGGAAGAGCAATTGCGTAATGTGGAAAAGAAGTTAACAGACGAGCTGAAAAAGCAGAGCGATCATGTGGAACGCATCTTAAATATTTTGAGGCACGACAAGGAGTTGTTGTTTGCTGATTGTAGTCCAAGTAAGTAATAGTTTTCACCTGACTTGGATCAACTTTTGCTATTTAGAAATATAGCATTACAATGTAAGGTATGAATTATCTGTTGATGGTCGGCTTTTCAAGCCGATTTAGTAAATCATTTTAGCTCGAAGCATTGAAATTACTAATATAAAATTCCAGAGCTTCGCGGCACGCAAATGGCACGCTTTCTGCAACACTGTATTCTACCACGTGCGGTTTTTACTGATATGGATGCTGCATTCTGCGCGCATTTCATTCTTCTACTTCATCAGCAGCGCACTGGCTTCTTTCAAACCGTCTTTTTTTTCGATAAGGTTTCAGTTACATCCATTCATTTACTTCATTTAATTACGTAGCATTTCTTGTATAATTTGGTCTCACACTTTATAGCTTTTCAATGACATTGGTGCGATATTGGCCACACTCACTGAGAATGAAGCGAACTGTTTGGGACGATTTTTAGCGCTCGTACTCGAAACAGTGCAACGTTGGCATGGTGATAAAGCAGTTTTCGATAAGGTTAACCTTACTTAAGAAGTAAAAAAATGGGGAAATTGTTAGGTGTTATGAAATCTATTCTCGAAACAGGAATCATGCAAAACAGAAATTCTTCAAAAAATAAATAAATGGATAAAAAATGAATAAAATAAACTAAAATTTCAGGAGTGTTATCGCTTCCCTGGCTTCATGACAAAATTGCATATGAGAAATCCAGAAGCAACAAACACTGAAAGTATTAGTGATGGAATGAATTACGAATCATACAGGTATCATTAATTCTTTTTTATAACTACGTAAGTGTAACTGTTTTGACATTACGATTAAGCAAGAAACATATTGCAATTCTCTGTGAGGATTTTGATTTGTTCAGAGTGATATTTCCAGGACTTTATGTCACAAGTGGCAATATAGAATGACTCGGTCATGCCTGGGAATTTTGGATGGTTCAAACTATGTTATGATGAGGAATTGTCTAATTGTCATGATTAAGGTGTGGAAGTTTTTTATTTTCCGATCTTTCATGAAAAGCTCACTAGAAGGAGCATTAGAGACAAGGAATTTTTTGCATCTGTCTTTATAATTGTTGAATAACAGTTTTTTTTTCTTTTGGTGTTTTCACCTCTGGAGGCATGGATAGATTATTTTAGATGTTGACATATTTTCCGCTGATCGAAAATCACATCGCAAACATTGAAAAGACGGTGAATAAAGTGCATGATGTGGAGAAAGGTCGTAGAGATGATCTTTCTTTGATGGCTGCCTCCTATGCGGGTCATTTGCGAATGCGCAAAACGCATACATACACCGAGTCCCAATTCCACAATGTAATCATTTTTTGTTGTCTGCTTCAGTTCTTGAATTAAGCCGGTTAGTTTTGGATGAGCTTAATGGAAGATCTAGTATTCAGCGGTAAAACCTAGCTTATCAACGCTGCAAGTCATAAGGTAATATTGTAGCTACCAATTGTATTAATTGATCGTTATAAAAATTTTTCTTCATGCGAGCATTATGCTTTCACTTGCAATTGCATCGTCATTGATAAGTATTACTGTAAGAGATTAAGTGCCGTGGTTTTTTGAATCCAATCAAGTTTACGCAATTTAGCCAGCTTCCTTAGATGTGCCGCTTTACCGCTGCTGAGGTAAAGTAACTGAATAATGTTTTTGTTTGCACTGTAGACCCATTTTTCTGAACCGTTATTTCTTCAAATTTTCAAATATTTGTCCATGTTAATTTATAGCGACTAACTGATGTGGCAAAAAAGACAACACGCGCAGGTGCGGCGAGAAATGCAAATGGAGCCGCTACTTTAAAAGCTGCAGCAAAGAGTTCAGCTAATGAAATTATTGAGTTAAACAAGCAGCAAAAGAATTCAGGGGATGGAAATGCAACTGCACTTCGAAGACCGGCCAGTGGGGCAACAGAGTTGCGTAAATCACTGGTTGCGGGAGATGAAAAACGTAAATCTTCGGATTTACCGGCTGCTGAGCTCATAGCAAAAAAGAAATTAAGTAAGTACAAAGTCGGAAGTAATTCATTTTTCGATTATCCCTGCTAGTACTACAAATGAGAGGGCTAAATCATTTTAGAAGTTTCTGATGGAGAAGATCGAACGCAACTTCAGCCTCAGAGAGGTAATGAGGAATCGCAATTACGTCGTAACGAAATTAGGAAAGAAGGACATCGGGAAAAAGAAGAGTTAAAAATGGAGGAGGGTGAAGTGGGTTCACCACCTCCAAGTTCCCATTCTGAAGCTCTTCCTTCTCACAAGAAAGTAAGTACCGTAATATCTATATTTTCTTCGTTTATCCACTCTAATTTCTTATATAAAACAGTTAAATTATATTTTTATTTGTTCCCATCAATCATTATTTCTTTATTAAGATAAGTATAAGTGTTGGTTACCATTTCTCTGATTTATCACTGCCTTCTGTTTTTTGTAAGCTTGCACAAACAACAGTCAACTGAATTGCCTGTTTGAGTTTGTATTAGTTCGAATCCTTCTGCTACCACAAATACTTCAACAGTTTATTTTACAGACACGAAGTAGTAAAGGAGGAATGGACGATGAGGGACCGAGGAGAGAGAAAGAGAGAACAAGGACAGAAGAGAAAAGGGAACGAAAACGAGACTCTGTTACATCGACTCTCGTAAGTCCCGTTTTATAGATAATCACTCATGGATATTGTTTGCTTATCCATCCAATGATCAAGTTTTATGTTTTGCAGGCTCGTGGAAAAGTAAAGACTCCAGAGGATCATCTGAAGGTGCGAGAGAGAGCATGGAAGCGACCTGGGGAGCCCACAGAAAAGTGAGTATTCGTCGATGGCGTTAGGATCTAAAAATTATTTCATAGCCAATTTTATTTCCTTGAAA
The DNA here is from genome assembly GCA_003012265.1 of Setaria equina. Classification (NCBI taxonomy): domain Eukaryota; kingdom Metazoa; phylum Nematoda; class Chromadorea; order Rhabditida; family Setariidae; genus Setaria; species Setaria equina. The sequence continues at coordinate 37,236 of PQVD01000319.1, forward strand.
ATTTTTTTTAGTGATGGGAATGCAAAGGTAGCACGAAACGAAAGCAGTAGTGGTTCTGACAGAAGTGCGGAACCAAAAGGTATGAGACATGTATTCCATTTTCACTAATATATGATGCATTTTTTTAGATTCAGTTGTAAGCATAGCTGCTAATACTTTAGATCTTTTTATATATAAAGTAGAAATTCGGCAGTTCTGTGTTTTTTCTCTTTTCAATTTTGTACAATGTCCAGGCTCAAAATCCTCAGAATTATCACCATCTACTCGCACAACGAGACACAGACGTGATCCGCACCGGACGTAAGTCTTTCAGATGCTAAGTAAAGTAAGGGATTTTTTTTTTGTTAATACGAATATGATATCAGTGAAGTTTTCAGACAAATCCCGACAAATTAAAAATCTTTGTTTCAGGACAGCAGCAGCACATGATCGTTCAAGATAGTACAATAATTTCTGTTGATTAATTAACATCATTTTGGATCAGCTTAAATTTACTAGTTCTGGCAGAGGAAGGTGAAATATTAGTTTTGAGTTACTTTTTTCCCAAACATTAGAGTTCAGTCAGTACGATTCTACCAAGTTTTGATATTGGGTATTTATGCGAACATGATAGGTAATTGTTATTCTTTTATGATATATTAAGATTTATTTTTGGCATTCTCCTCGATTTCAGACTATCCATTCTTAAATTAAATCAATAAATTTTAGATTCAGAAGTTAAACACGTCCTTAGTGTATGCTATTGTATGATAAGGCGATTCTTTTTTCATTGTTATGTTATTGTTTACTATTGTATGACTTTACTACGTCATTTATAAAACTGAAATTCTTGTACAAATTTTTATGTACAGTTTTCACATCGAAACAGCATCATGGATTTGTTTAAAAATACTTGCTAGAATACAAATTATAGTAGTTAGATAAAATTTACCAAGCCTCTGCGCATCATTTATGGCTCTTTCCCACTCCTCTTTACTAACTTTCATTTTTAGCTTACCGCAAAGGATCACTTCACCGGTGCTTTTCTCAGTGACAGTAATTGTTTTATTCAAAACTGAGTCGTTGAGTATGTCAAATTCGATTTCAGTCCATGGCTTAAATTTAAATTTTTTAAAAGGAAATTTTTCAAATATATGAAGAAAACGAGCTAGGGTTGTCCGTATTTCTTTTCAAGTTGTTTTTATCAGTGATTGTTATACCCACCTATTCTACTCTTTCAGTTTGTAATCATAATCCTTTTCAAAATGAATGCAGAAATTGAATTACCTGAACAGCCATTCCAGTATCATCGGAATCTACGGTAATTAGCTTTTTCCCATTATGTCTTTCATCAGGAGTCATTTTAAAACAGTCCTTGATTTCTTCTTCGTGATAACTTATATCAAAATCCTGAAGAAGAATTATTGTCTTTTTAGTATGGCGCTGGGAAAGTTTGGAAATGGTGAAACATTTCCGCTTCACGTGTTAGATTGTTCAAGCATCATCAGAAAATACATGCAGATATAACCTTTTTTTCGTGAACACCGTCTAGAATAATGAGTGTTGACGGATTAAATCCTCGAACCTGCGTCAGTTTAATAATTCCATCACCTCCTCGAAAACCGCGTAGCAGTCCTTCAACAACTCCTCCTAAATTTTTCACGAAAGAATTTGGAGCATCGCGTGATGAAAAGAAATTTAAAAAAATAAGCGGAAATGGCGAGCTTGAGAAAAGTGTCACAGTAATTAGTATGTTAAAAAAAAATTCGCAGAAAAAGAAGTTTTGATGCTATTAATATTTACAGTCTTTTTAGGGGCAGTAAAAACAAGGCAAGATTATCCTGGGTGTCAGTCACTTGATTACTTTGTTTTACAACTGAGAAATTCATCGCTATAAACTAGATCAACCTTGTATTGGGAGCTTAGCACACAAATTTTCATAGAAGTTCACTGGTATCTGGGTAGGGTTCTGTTCTGCACGAACAGCTTTTTGTCCGTCAAGTGCGGTAAGCACGCAATCCTGAAAAGTTTAGATTTGAAACTTTACAAATAAGATCGTGTGGGATTCAGTTTTTTGAATTTTCAGGATTTTTTTTCAAAGACGGATCAACGTCCTTCAATCTTAATATCTTAGAGGAAGTGAATTCCGTTATCAGCTGGAAAAATAAAATAGTAATGTGCTTCATCTACCTTACTTCATATTCACTGCAGATTGATTTCAATCATCAGTTATGTGAATCACATTAGAATCCTTCCTCTTACTTCTGTGCAACTTTCCTTCCTCACTTTGTTCTTTTTTCTCATATTTTCTTGAATTGATTTAAATGAAATTTAAATTTAAGTGAAAATAGACTTCATCCTTAGGCATGTGCATGAGCGACTGGCATACAAATCCACCGGACAGTAATGATCGAAGGCAAGATCTGAGGCAGTCATCTTTGAATTCCACACTTTCTGTACTTTCAATATCGTTCGCACCCAGTTCCAGTCGATAACCTTTTTTGTAAGCGAAACACGAATTTAAGTCCGTGTGATCTCCGGCAACAACAGTCACTAAAAATGAAGTATCGAAAGATAGGAAAAATCAATATAAAATGAAGTGCCAGAAGAATCTATGGGGATTCCTCAATCCAAAAAAGTTTCATTTCTACAGCTGGCTTCTACTTTGAATTCAGGACATAATAATCCGGTGTTTGTAGTATAATAGCTTAAATTAGTATGTTCCCGCCTCTCCAATTGCAGTAATAGGACCAGCACTTAATGATAAACGATAAGCATGTAGTCATATAGCACTCTCAAAGCAAAACCGTCGGAAAGTTCTTCATGCCCTATAGCAATGAATAAAGCGATTAAAAAAAAAACAAAAACAAAGCATAAACTGGAACTATATAAGTGTAGCATGGTTAGAGAGATGAATTTCGTCTGGGAGATATCGGGTAAATTGACTATGCTGCATCTTTTTCCGCAGATATAATCTCCTCATGCTATCTACAGTTTTCCCATTACTTCATTCATGAAACTTTTTAATATTTGAATATTTGACATCCGCAAGTGAATTAACGATACTCGAGATCACTGCATGCATTTAATCAGGAACTTCAAAAGAAAGAAAAATGAAAATGTACACCTCCATAATAAGCCACAAATTTACGATAAAGAAATACTTGCTAACAAAATTCTGTTTAGTAGTGCTTACACTGCAGTAGAGCTGCCACAAATATGGCGGTGAACAACAACAAAATGTCCATTGTTATTTGACGAACTACGCTTCGTCCCGTCCCGAGTCGTTGTTATTCTCCCGACGAATCACACAATTTCGGTTTTATTCCTTTCATTCTATGTGTACAACGTTCCCAATAGAAATGAGAGGACAACGAACATAGGTGCATGCACCCATACCATACCTTCGACATCAGCAATAATGATATATATATATATGTGTGTGTGTGTGTTCTCCATCATTAGTAACCGTTAACAAGTATTAAATTGATTGTTCATATTAACCCTTCCAATATTATAATAATGATAATGATGTCGCACACGCTAAAGAATGGCAGTCTTGCACCTCTCGACTGATGAAAAATTTCAATTCACTCTTCAATTCACAATTAATCAAAAATCACAGAAAATAAGTCCCATTCATATGTGCAGAATAACATGTACGTGCAAGCAAATATAAAGAAACAGAAATATACCAGATGCAAGAATAGAACTGGCCAATAAATTAAAAAAATGCCACTGACAATAAGTTGAAATAACATCAAGTATGACAGAAAAGAAATTAGAACTTGAAACTTTTTATTTGAAAAAGTGACGTAAAAATAAATGAGGACTGCTGAAATATTTTCAAGAAGTTAGGAGAAAAAGTGAAAGACGTCAATTAGATTGCTGTAAAAATTGTTCATGGGAAAATTGCGTTAACATCTTATTACTAATTTAGTGAAGTAATATTTGGATAAAAAAGTTTTAAAAGGTGGAGAACAGATACAAAGCATAATCGACGAAAACAGCTTAGTAACAAAAACTGGAATGAAATATGTTAATATATTAAGGAGACTAGTAAATAAAGTGCTACATTTTGAAGATGATCTGTGGCGTCATATTCATTTTTTTATATGTTCTCGCAAAAAGAAAAAAATTGTTATAACAGACTGACGTAATTGGCGGGAAAAAGTCCATACCGTCCATCCGGAGCTCGACCTCTCCACCAACCTTCATCAATTTGGTCCACTTCCGTAATAACATCATCCGGATTAAAAGAAATTTCAGTTTCGTCAGCTAAAAACGATGACCATAATTCAGTTTTCAGTTTTTACCATACGAAATTATCAATTAATGTTCATCATGACTTTCACGGTTTATGAAACTCATCAATAAATAAACACATTTTCCCTATGTATGAAAAAACAGCAACGGTGTGAAGAAAACAAACATCTGAACTTCCACAACACAGTTCCTTAACAAACAAGAAACTGCACAATAATCAGAACTAATGAAAAGTGTCTGCAAGAAACAATATTGATCTATATAACAAAAGTATTGTTTATTAGAAAATCATCACAAATACAAACTTACCAGCCTGATAATCCCACAGAGCTATAACACGTAGCCCGAGTGATGGATCTGCATCTCCAATTACTTGAGTCGCTCCGTTCCCAACAGCAGCAAATACATCCTCCTGAGTAAAAGTCTCGTTTCCCTTATTGACAACAGAGTTGCTTGATGCAGCTTCAGCTTCCTGCTGATTTTGCGCCTGCTGAGAAGTTATCTCACGTACCGCATGAAATGTACTGTACGTTTTTCCTAATGGATCCTCCCGGATGACATTCACGTCGCCTTCACAGCTCGAACCATATAAGGAAGCTTGTTTCCTTCTTGTGTGATCTGTAGCTGCTTGCAGCACTTTATGGTGTTCTGCGATACACTGTTGTGATTCACTAGATACTTTTTCAAACATAATCTTTCTTTCCTGTACTAAATCACTCCCTCGTACTATAATCTGTTCACCTGCAATGGTTGCAATGGCCAAATTCCATCCATATCATTAATTTCAAAGTAACTTCACTTTTAGGAGACATAATTTTACTAAAGATCATTCCCCATTACCTGTTAACAGTAAAAGCAAGCATAAAAATAACTGACTCATAAAACATCACAACCTAAATTATGTTACACTGATGACGTGCAGTTTGCCTTATTACTAAGAGTTTTTGATGAGAAATAATTCATTTATTACCGTAAGCGAAACCATATGTTCCTTAATATTTTTCACATCAGTCCTAAGTTGAATGGAATTCTTTAAAACAAAACCAACATATATTTCTAGCTGGAGGTTCTTTAGCTTTCTTGACTTCTTCTGAACATAGCTGAGCATGTAACCGTTCACTTAATTCATTTCTTTCACGAATAGCTATTTCATTCTTTTCCTTTTCTCGTCTTCTTTCTTCAGCAATCCGATCATTCTCCTGCGCCCTCACTTCCTTCCAGAAATTCTCCCGACTACTTGCATCAATTTCACTGCAAGAGTGAGAATACCACAAATGCTGTCTAAGTCCTCCAGACTCAATTCGTATGAAGAGCAATATTAAAATACAGGGAATTATATGCAAGTTTAAACTGTGCTGCAACATGTTTACCTACAAAATATAAGGTTTTTGATAAGTTGTTGTAGATAAACAGCACGAGGTATTATGGGCCTCTTTTATAAAGTGGATAACTGATGACTGGAATTCTTCATACCAATGCACACAGCTAAACAGTGATGAGAATTTTAGGTTTTAAATGCATATTACGGTAACTGACTGAAAACTTAAAATCTTTAAATCAAAAAATGCGGCAAGCCAAAAGTATTATTTTATATGTTTATATCGAGAATTAGACGAACTTTTTCGGTTTCACCGGTTGATAAGCAGTCCCAACTGTTGGTGGATGTGTGAAATCTGAAAGTTCAGTCAACGTTGGTGTGAATTCACTCACACCTGGCAATCTGCTCACTACATGTAATATGCTTTCCATATCAACATCTTCTTCGCTTCGAGCAATTACAATCTAAAAGAAAACAAAACGTCTGATGAAGAACACGTACAACTCTAATAAAGTACTGATTAATTAGCTTGCATACTGACACAAATCTAATTGATTATTTTACATAAAAATGTATTTATCCATAAAATATTCAACATGTGTTTAGAGACTCTAATTGTAGAAAATGGAAAAAAATCAGCAATAAAATTACAAGACAGACTGTTAAACGCACAAAATTTTCTCACTTCCTCCTTGAAAACATACCACATGTACGCCGCGCAAAAACCGTTTCAATTCAGTAGCATGGTTAGCAGTTGCAACCAAACGTGACGACGGGACACCTTCACCTTGCTGAAACGATCTGTTCATTAGACTCCTATTACTAATACGAAGCGTAAGTATTAAAACTGTCGAAAGTTGAGAATCCATCACACTCACTTATGTATGAAACATTCTTATGTATGAAAATTCATATTCTCTGTATTAAATTGAATTGAACTGCACCATCAATCCTTTCTAAATCAAAAAAACCACACATGAAATATTTCTGCTAATTTAAACGAAAAAACGAAGATATAACCCAATGAATAAGGACGATTTTTGCACTAGCTGATGCACCCCATTTGACGGCTCCGATACCGTACTGTAATCTTCCGGCTGCAAAGCTTCTTGACAGTTCTTCCATACCGCCATCTGTTCAAACCAACACTTTCAACAACGGACATTAATTTTTACTTCTTGCTAAAATTTTGTACCACACACTTATGTATAAGACCAGTTTGCCTAATCATATTGAGGATTAAAATTTCATCAGGTCGTCAGACTATTATCGGAACTGTTAACATCTTTGAAATTTAAAATTTAACCATACAGCACCTCCAGTATCTGCCACTTTAATGATGTTCGAATTGCTTTCATATTCCAGAATCAACCTGAAAAGCGACTCTTAAATGTGGTGAAAACAAAGTACTTTTATTGAATTTCTCCATAAATTTCATACATCCCGAAATGCCATCAAAATAATTTGTCAGTCTTTTCAAGTTACAGCCTCTCCACGGCAAGAACTATATCGAAAAGAACACGTCAACTAAAACCACGTAAGAAATACAAAAACACAAATAAATGACCAAATATATAACTGATTGTAATATATGGCATTAAAAAACTGGGGTTATTAGAAATATTTTCAATCCAAATATAAATAAGAGAATGGAATGAAATAGACAGACCAATGGTCACAGTTTGGTGATTTCAGTACAGCATCGTAAGCAGATAAAATATCCTTTTGGTGTGTCAAGATATTTAGAGTCATACCGTTAGGTGTTCATGTTATAACATTCATTACTAACTGAAATACACATTTTATTAGAATTACATATCAATTCCACCTAATTTCCAATTAACATGAATTCCAGTGTAAAAATATACAATTCACCAGTGGAATAAGACCAGAAGAATTTACTCCCAAAACCAATCTAATAATACTCGACAGATCTGCAAAACCAAGGGTACGTGATTCACGCGGTAGTTCGTTAAATCCTAACTACAGTCAAAAACCGGTGTAAATAACCGCAACATCAATTTTATGAACTGGAGTGCCAGGTAGCACTTACTCGGGAGAGAATTAAGTAACTTACTTAGGAAAAAATCAAGTTTTTGCCGTGCTTAACGTATTTTTTTCAAAAACGGATTACTACCTTTCCCAAAACGACACAACGTCCCTCTACAAAGACCTCTGTTCTCTAAGTCGAGTTATGACGAAATACTACCTATTCTGATTAATTTTGCTCAGTCATCTCATGAACACTGACGATGAAGTGGTAGTGACCACATTTGTGGAAATTGACTCACTATGTTACTTTTTAAATAGCTTACCACTAAATTTGGAATTAAAATAATGTATTCATTCACCAAATACATTCAACCTACATGAATCAACCAGTTACACTATTACGCATCACCTAATGTTACGCACAACCAAAGCAAAGTATACAGGAAACAAATTGAATGAGTAACCCATTCGATCAGATTTCAGAACTATATCACAGTATAAAAGAGGAGATTTAAAAGAACAAAAAAGTTTGAAATAATCCTTTTCGCCATGAACAGATTCAACATCAACGCCATTTTGATTCTGGGCTGGTTATATAATAATCCATATTTCCACTTTTTTTTTTAGGAAATAACGGCAGTGATCAATATACATTCAAAAATGTTCAATCACTGGGACACGCAAGTCAACGTGAACAACTAATAACCTTTTAAAAGATATCAGAAATACAAGAGAATTCCACTAAATAAAGAGGTTACAACCTTTGAAACCTCTAAATACCTAGGAATTCCCACAAGAGATTGAACACAGAATAACATTCACAGAACAGATTGTGGGGATTATTCAGGTCTGGGCGGCTGTTCACCCCAGTTGAAACCACCAGGTCGTTCATTTACATCAATGGGTGCACTAGGAACCGGATCTAGCAGCCACTTTAATAGATGAGGCGTTTCTAGCACACGAAAACCGTTCTGTTGTAACGGAAATACATCTTCAAGGAAGAAATAAAAATGGCCACATGCAATTCCTGAAAATATTGCCTAGATAAGATTAAAACAGCAAATTAAACGTAGTAATCAAGCATGGCTTAACATCAATCTTCATGGTATTCTTGCAGCGACGAGTTGATCTACTAAATATTTCATTGATCCTTCCCAAGAGGATTCATACAAACCACTTGGGAAAATGAAGAAACAATCATGAGAACAATGTATTTTAAAATTCATAAAATCTCTTTCGCTGACAAAATAAATTAACATCCCGAACTGATATAAATTTAATCAGAATTTGAGTCATAGAAATCTATTAAAATAAAAATCTGAAAACCTGAAGTGTTCAAGTTCCTGAAATTTTCCATAAGAATCTTTAAACCAAGCATGAGATATGCCAAATTACTTAAATTTGACTCACCCATGAAATCAACGATAGCATTGTTGCCAAGAAGAAGCGAGAATAAAAGTAGTACCCACGGTAAGTAGGGAGCATTAAAGCTGAGTACGCCAAAAAAATTCATGCGTACATATGGATTCCGTCTACTCCAAACATAAACGAGCATAATAGTAAAAGCCTGTCCGAGGAATACCATATGAACAAAGGTACCACAAACAATCTAAAAGGCAAACAGATCCCAAATTGTTATTAACAGTTACTGATGGGAAGTACACTAGAATAAATCAAAGACAGGAACCTGATGGTTAATCATCCTGAATTTACTAAACTGGAAAATACGCAAACATGGTTTCGCCCCAGAAAGAAACTCAGCACTACAACGTAAAGAATATTTTCAAGTATCGGTTGATAATGCCATACATATTTCACCTCCACTACAAGTAATACTTTTCGAAATGTTACTCACTATTTCGACCTTTAACATCACTCTAAAATTTTTCCAATCTTGAAGTTATGGAGCAATAAATAATTTGAAATCAGTTAGATTCAAAAGCTCCATATATTTTCATGACCTAACAAAATGACCAAAAAGTCCCCAGTAGGTTTTAGGTTTTAACAAAATCTTTTTTTTTTTTTTAAATTTTTTTAAACAATGCTGGGACTAATATATCTCTTTATAGTCACAAAATAAACTAGGGTAAGAACAAAACTTTAATATAATACTGTGTAGATTGATATTCCATTAGTACACAAAACATGTTACCATAAAAACTGCTCCATAGATGAACATAAAAGCGAAGTCAGCACGTCGCCCACGAAATGAACCCTCCTCAAGCATCATGCAATATCGATATGTAAAAATCATATTGAACAAGAAACTAAACCCAAATGAACCGAAGAAACAGAACGATGTTAACAATCGCCAAAACTGGAAATAAATTTCTTTGAAAATAAGAGCAACACAAGTCAGGAACTTAATACAATATCGGCTAGCTAATATTTCATTAAAATTCAGCAGGAATATACAGTCCTTCTAAGCCATAGTGTAATGACGAATTTATTTATACTTAGCATAGATGACAGTAAATCAATTTCTTGCTGAAAAAATGCCACTATACCTGATAGTCATAAATTATTAAGTTCCAGTTAAAATATAAGTGGAACGGAGTAACAAAATCCAGCTGCTGAAATTAAGGTCATTGTAGTTGCATTAAATGAATGAAACTGAATGAAAATCATTAATTTTCCAGTTATAAAGTTTACAGGAAGTAATATGCCATTCCAATAAAGTCAGTCGATATATTTTTCTATAAAATATCCAAAACAAAAGACATGACATAGATTAGGAAATCAAAATAATAAACAGAATGAAAGAGTGTGACCAGCGAGATATATATATGAAAGGGTATAAATGTATGAGAGATATTCTTTTCGACTACAAAAGATTTAGAAATTCTGAATTCGTAGCAACAACCTTTAGATTATTGTAAATTTATAATTAATAGTTCAAATACTTACCACTGCAAGTGTAGTTAAAACACATGCGGTCGTATAAATCCTCGTTACAGGAGGCATATCCTCATATGCTTGCAGTAGAGCCTGCATCCTCCCAACTGTCTGTGCCGGCAATGTTAATTAAACTAAGAATAAACTAACGCACAAACACTACTCGAGATTAGATTACAACTGGTATGTTCCAGGAAGCCTGTATCAGAAGAATACCGTCTGGATCTATAATCCCCTAGAAATATGCGAACTTTCTCCATTTCTGACAATGTTTATTCAGTTAACAGTGCAATATTACATTAACATGAATATCATGAACAGAAAAATTTGTTGAGATTAGAGCTTCAAAAAATTTCATCATATAATTTAACAAACTCTTCATCTGGTTAACAGTAACTTTATGTGCATCTCGAAAAGCAACTTGTCACAAAACTTTAGTGTCAAAAATTGTTATTGATTCCACACTCCCTTCTCAGTCCTATAAATTTGCAAAAGACCAAAGTTTTTTTAAAGAAATATCTTAGGCTAAAAAGATCAAGTTCATCACTCGACTCAAAGGTTTAAATAACTAAAGAAACATATAACAACATTAACATGCAAACTAAGGCGTAAGTATCGAAGATTTAGGTTTCAGAAGCTCACTTAGCAATCGATTAACCCGATCAACCATTTTCGACGAATCTTTCATCAATCCACAAGTCACCAGGGCGTTATCATAAATCTGAAAACTGAAAATGTTTAGCTTCTTCTACTAGTGTTAAATTTTTTGATACACAAATTTTCAGCAAGCATTTATTGGACTTGAAAAATTGTATATTATGAATTTCATGAAAAATTCAAAAGTTGGATCATTCCATCATAGGAATATAAAAAACTCAGTCCACAACACTTCCTACTCGGTTATTGGTGGAACTATATATTATGGACGACAAAGCACTGAACTCTTCTGTTTTTTGTTTTTCTTTGAAGAACTTGTGAGATCACTACTTAAAAATGGAAATTCCTCACAAATATCAATGGACAGTGGTACAAGTGGAAGTCTTTTGGACTTGGTGATGGAAATAGAATTATATATATATATATTGGTACCTGTTCAGCAACCAAGCTTGCCACTAATGGTTCCGATTTATGGAGCCTGGTTAAAGCACTAATAATTGGGTGATTTAGGTTAACGTGAAGAGTTGGCTTTAAGAAAGCCAGATGCTCATTGTCCTTGACCTGCCCGGTACGAAGGAAATGCCGAGCAGCACCCATCTCCGCACCAATAGTGATCATACAGGGATGTTCACTTGTTACACCCGAGCTCTGCAATTTATGAATAGAAATTTTATTTTCGTTGAAAAAAGATTCCCTTCTTAAAGACTTTATAATATACATGGGCACAAGCATTGAAAAGAAAATTTTGTAATTGTCAAGACTTATGAAATCAGTTAAAAATAAAGCTTTCCTCTTCACCGCTAATATCTTCGTCTTGATCTGACGGAGTTCAAAAAACAGATCAGGAATCCTTTTCAGTTAAATAAAAGTGAATCACCAGAAAACAATTATCTGCTATCAGGCAAACTCTATAATCTCATAACCTCATAAACTGTACGTAAAGTTAATTCCAATTTCAAATAGTTCGTATTTCCAGAATTTAACCGACTTCGAGAATGATAATTTAGTCTAATTTTTCACACGTTTTTCCAGCCTACTAAATTTGCGAAAAACTTTTTATGCGTCTTAATGAAATATTTTGATGAAATTATAATAGATCATTAAGTATATCGTTTGTTTTGACAATAAAGTAATATAAAGTTTGGTCAGGTACTGAACATTAACAAAAGTAATTTTCAACATTGAAAACTATTGTTTGTACCACATACTAATAATGATGATGCAATTCAAGATATTTTACCTTTACATCATTCACTTTTACACTTCCTAACGTATTTTTCAACCAGTCTAGCAGGTCTTTCTTATCCACATCACGTATTGTCGTCGCTAAAACAAAATCATTAAGGTTTTCAAACAAGAAGCTCTATATCAGAGCAACCTATTTAACTCTACTAAGTGCAGTATATTATTCAGTGCAATAGTTTCTTCTCAACGAGATAGGAAATAGCAGTAAATAAAAATGCAGAACAAGTGTGAAGTCTACAATCTGAAGTACGTAATGTCAACGTACACAATTCAGCGAACAGCAAAAGAATAATAGAGTGCTTCAGTCATCCAACTCCTTCAAATGAGGTGAACATTAGACGAGACATGCAAATACAAAACAAGTTACTCACTTGAACTTTGAGAGTCACCACCTGCTTCAACACGTGTCCAGTTTTCCACTGATTTGACCGATTTCATGCGGAACTGCTGCATGGCCAGCAAGCATACTTCATCCGCAGCATCATATGCAAAAAGAACTTCTTTATTTCCGGATTTGAACATTTCATAGTAGGGAGAATGTTCCGCAAGCTGACGACTGTAAAAATAAAACCTCTAGATGTTCTTCGAAGCTTTAAAAAATTCTAGTTTAACTTATATTTCCAAAATTCTAGGATACCTGAAAATTATATTACAAACAACATACTAGATGAAAACTTTACCTTGGAGCAAATAAATAAAAAATTTCATTTTGATCTTTTTCCATCCGGTCCACATATTCGTTCAGACTAGTTAAAGTTCCTTCTTTTAAATTTGATGATTCAAACAACAATAGTGAGCCGATCTGTTCCTAAAACTTTGCACTAATTGATTTAAAACATCTAAAAAAGAGGTAATGAAAATTTTTGGGGCCAGTATTTCATTTCCTTTTTCAAAAGTTTGGAAAAAAATCAGAACTTCCTAAAGACTCGTAAATGATCCCATATAAAAAAATTCTAATATTAGATCGTTCTTCGTGAAATCATAGATAATGTCATATGAAAGTAAGGATTCTATTCATAACTACTTAATCAAGAAATACATATTATACAAAATATAAGTTTTGAATCAATCAAATGCATCAAACAAACATAACTGATTTTTAAAAATAGAACAAAAAAGATTTTTCACAGAATTATTTAAAAAGATTTGGATAAAACTATTTTAAAAAATCATAGAATTGTTTTACAAAAATTATTTAAAGAAAAGAAAAAGCGGAACTGGTTCGTTGAATGCAAATGTGTTATAATTAGAACGAATTAAAACTAACTTTAATGTTTTGGTCAGTTTCAGTACAAATTCCTTCCTTAAAATACAACGAATAACCACTATAAAATTCTTTGTATTTTATTCGATCTTTCTTCATTTCATTCACAAAATGTGACACTACTTTGTCGGTTAAAATCTGGCGCAACTTCCTAAAATCCAAATGAGTAATAATTTCAACTTTCAACTAAAAAATCCTGCCACCTTAACTGAAACAAACTAAGAGCAATGAAAATATGAACTAGAATTATTCACTAACTGTGTTGATTGTTGAAAAAATTATGCACGATTTTTGCTACAAAATGAACATAAAGTAAGTCAAGTAGACTATATTTTCTCGATTTAAGGTGCTGACGAAGATTTGTAAGATTCAGAGATAAGACGCATACAAAACTCGTTATCTTTCGATTTCCGATATGAAAATGATTCTTTCAGTTCTGGACAGAAAAACAAAAAAAAAAAAAGATATTACACTAGTACAGCATCCATCTGAAGCATTTCCCGACTCAAATTTAATGGAACATCTTCCGAATCGACCACACCAACCAAAAAACGCAAATATCTTGGTAAAAGATCTTTGGCATTTGACTGAAATAAAGAAACAACAAGACATGAATTAGCGACTCATTTATTTGGTGCACTTTCTAATTGCTTTTTTAAAAACCTCGTATTTGATATATATATACATATATGTTTGCAAATAATCGTCGAGTAAACTTGTTGGTTAACAGTTTGTGGGAAATGATAACCTTAATTAGGACTCTCCGTGCATACAGAGACACTCCAGACTGATCAGCCGAACTGGCAAACTCAAGCTGCGATACATTGTGAGATGGAACATACAGCAAAGACCTGACATTTATAGGAGCATCCGCCTATAACATATACATTGGACTTGAATTTCCGAACTAATCTGGCGAATGGTGAAAATTGATGAAAATGAAAATATAGCCAAATCACACAAAAGATACAATCAGCAAAGAGATCCAGTATTAGTAGCGACTGTCACATTAAATGCTCAGCCTTTCCAACTATTCAGAAATGTTGTTCTCAACTTTTTCTATTGATAAAAGATGATCCCTATAGTTAGGCCTCTCAAAAAAAATAGGAGAGTAGCTCAAATGTAATTTATCTAGTAAGAAAGGCAATGTTGCATGTATGTATCCAAATACCAGAAGGCAAGTACAGAATAAATAATACCCCCTTCAACTCGAAATTTCACAGGTTCTGGTAGAGGGGGAGAGGAGGGAGGATGCTAAAATGATAAAGAACTTAGTCTCTGCAAGCAGCCATCACTAAAAAAACACGACCAGATAAATTTGAATAACCTTGTAATGAATAGTATATTGTGGTCGATCATTTACTAGATGAGGTAAATGTGTCTTCGCAAGTTGTCGAAAGAAGGTGTCATGCATTTCAGGAGTCACGTTTTTAGGATTCATTGTCCAAATTGCGTCTACTGTATTCACCCGTTCTCCATTCACCGTAATTGGCAAAGTAATAAAGTAAGAATATTTGTTAATTACTTCCACAACTTTATCTTTTTTTGCAAACTCTGCTGCATCACCCGGACGTAATGTTACTTCAATACGCGACCCCACAGGTAACGAATCGGTTTCTTCCACTGAATATGCATCACCTCTAGAAGATTTTTACTTTTAAACTTTTCAAGACATAAAACGACTTAAATGACGAAATATACAAAGCTTGTTATTCTTTTATGAAGAAATTTAATAGGTACGCTCTTGTTTTCCTGCAAGGTACTAGTGTTGAATTACGATAAAACAAAATAAATAATCTAAAAACTTATCCAAACATACCCATTCCACTTCCAGATATAACCTTTATCGCTACCTTCTTTACGTGTCTTCACCACAACACAGTTTGCAACCATAAATGCTGAATAGAAACCAACACCAAACTGTCCAATGATACCTTCTTTAGACACATGACCTTGCGAAGTCTGTTCCTCCACGAATTTTTTGGAGCCTAAACAGCAAAATAAATAAAAATAAAAATAGGAATAAACTGTCCCAGCTAATATAATTAGTTCTAGCAGGAGAATCCATCCTGATTTGGAAGTCAAAGTTTCAATACGCACAATCACTGTTTGTGCTCTTAAAAAATCTCTGAAAAGATAAAAATGACTTAAGAAACTATTGCATCAGAATGAGATAGGATGGTAAGAAAATGACAGAACTATCTTAGGAGATATTTCACCTGATTTAGCTATGGTCCCCAGACAATTCACCAAGTCTTCCTTGTCCATTCCAATTCCATTATCTTCAAAAACAATTAACCGTGCAGCTTCATCCGTTGTTATTTTTATTTCATAAGCAATGTTCATATCCTGATTAGTTTCCAGATGTTTACAACGCCTCTTTTCCAAGGCATCACTTGCATTCGACACCAATTCACGAATAAAAACCTTCAAAGTCAATAATGAGCTAATTAATTGAATATCTTCATTAAAAGACAAAGATACTCTGAAAATAAAAATTGAATACAGCAGCAGCACTTCTAAAGTGAAATACTCCTCATTTATTTCAGAAAACATACCTCTTGATCTGAATAGAGAGATTTTGCAACGATATCCAATAAATTTTTTGTTTCTGCCTGAAATTCAAAACTTTCAGCCGTAGCCCGACTGCCCACTGATCGGACAGTATGAAAAAGACGAGCTGCTGCCACAACATCAAGCTGTGTTGGTAAGATTCGATAAGATGGTCGACGCAAAGAACGTAGCAATAAAACTAGACCCCTTCGAGATGCCATTTATCTGCAAGCCACATCAAGTCTGAGTTTGCTTCGAAAACTGAATAAGATTCGAATGGGAATCTTAATTTTCATTTTTTATAATATTCGATACCAAGCAAGATAATTTCATTAAACCGAACAGAAAATTATCAGTTCAATTACGGCAGGACATAAACAGAGATGTAATTGCATACTATAGTGGACATGTTTATGTTAATGAAAGCTAATATCGTAAAATCTTCTATGCCCCTGTCTTGATAACCCTAAAACTGGCCCATAACATTAACTGTCAAAATCTTCTATTCTACCTACCCGAGTCACTTAACAGTTTGAAATGTCACATCTTAAACAAGCAAACATGAAACATTTTCATTGATAGTTCACAGATGGATTTGAGCCTATCCAACAGCGAATACAACTTTGTAATAAATTTTAATGGTATAACAAATTATATAGGAAAGTTGCAATATGAAAATAAAAATAAACACAGAAGCAAAAATATATGTCCCATATTCATATTCTAATGAATTGACAATACAGTATTGCTGCTAGCTATAAAACTTTTTCACTATTTTACTATTTCGCTTTTACACATTTTGTCGATTATCAGTGGACCCCGGAATACTTCGCAATAAGGGAACGGCGGAAGAACTACTAAGCACTTGATGAGATTAGAAGAATCGTTTACAGAATGCTTATACAAGAATCATTTTTTTACCTTCTGAAAATCCTTTTTACGTGCAGAAAAGGTGACTAAATTATTTCATAGATGGAAATAAAATGAAATTGAATAAATCGGAAGATATAAAACACAAACATTAACATAAGTTAAAGCTAAATCAAGTCAGAATTTCCACACCGAAAGGTGGCAATATTAAGAAACTTCTGGAGCGAATAAACAACGAGTAAAAGTTAAAAAAAGGCGGTCAATAAAATAAAAAACCTAGCCAAAATTACAGAAAAAAACAATGAATAACATAACCACATTTAAGGAATATTGTCGTATAGAATTTTAACCTGGACTTCAATTTTCATAAGTTACAAATAAAAACATTTCCCAAGTAGTCACAGATTTTCTAGACGCGATCAAATAGAAGAGCCACTCCAAAAGAAAGCATTAACTTTATTCGATGCCAGTTAAAATCTTAATATTCCATCGGTTTTCTCTAGTGGTCATAGCCTTGGTAAGTTAATAAAATTAATAGACTTAAAAACGAAGCTCTGCTATAGAAAAATGAAATAAATAAACTTCCAAATAAACAGAACGATGATAAGTATCTGGACAAACACACGAGGGAAGACGCGAGTTGCAGATATTTCTGCACAATCATACCTCTGCCTGAAGGTATAGAGAGTGAAGATAGTCACTCGTTACTTCCCCATCTTGATCAAAAGGAAACTTCAAACTCGTCCTGCGTGAACAAAAATTGAAAATCAAGGCAAATACAAAAGTCACAAAATCTTTACATCTTTTTATCATCGCCGGATCTAATTCTAACAGTACCAGTACCAAAAGATTTGATCATACTTGTACTAGTACTAGTAGCAGAAACGGATGAAGCGTTACCAACATCAGACCTGATTCGACCACTAACATCATCAGCAGATCTGAGTGCATCACCTGCTGACTGAGCAAGCTGCTGTGCTATGCGAGTAATTTCATTTTCTGCACTGATTGCACTGCTTACAACATTGGATCGAGAATTCATAGTTGAAGCAAATTGCTCCACGAAACGATAACATTCAGTGCTGTTTTCCTGCAGCATTACTTCTATCGACTTATCCATTGACGGTGCACTATGAAGTTCTCTCAGAAGGCTGCTCTCCTTGACTGGTGATAACAGAATGCTACGATCATTAGCACTACAACCTCTGCTCGATTCTGCAGTACCTTCTGTTGATGCTAACATCTTTTGAACAATATTATTTCCCTCCATAAAGTGTTCATTATCAGAACTAACTGTACCGGAAATGGGAAGAACAAACTGGCTCGATGACGGCTGTCTATTTTCAGGCAAGAATACGGATCCTGCCACTTGCAATCGAGTTGGTGCCATTTCTTCAGTGGAACACATTGGAATATTAGTGTTTTGCACAAAATTATTGATACTATGGCCAATTCTAGCAGAAACACTACCATCGGATGAAGGACCAAATTGTACTGATGATGTCGCTGTTGCTGATTTATGAGCCAGAAATACAGGATTAACCAGCTGATATCTTGCTTCCGTCTCATGGTGAACTTGTGCTGGTTGCGTTGAAACGTTAGCTTCTTGTATGAAGTAACTATTTCCTGACCTCATTTCATCGGAATTATCATCAGACCTTAATCCACCAGCAGTTCTCGCATCGGACCAGATTCGACTAGTACTCTCATGGGATTTCATTCTAACAGAAGCTGAAACAGATCTTCCTGCATCATTAGAAGAAAAAGCAAATTGATCAGGTGACTGTACTGTCCCTGATCTTTTTTTTTGAGGCTCAAAAACAGGACTAGTCAACTGATATCCTGTAGTCACCATAAGTTGATGAGTTGATGCGGGATTCAAAGCAACGGCTTGCATGATACCACTGTTCTGCAAAAAAAAGGGATGAAGAAGGAAGGCAGAGTAAGCAAAGAATATATTATACCTTTCATTTAAACGTCAGGTATGAAGAAGATAATTAAATTAATTAATTATTAATTAACTAAATTATCTTAATATTCTGAGGCGAATGGTACAGCTTGCTCTGTGAAATTCTATAATGCCGAATAAAAGAGATAACTATCAAAAAAAACCTTTGAAACTGGTAAAATTCAACAAATTCATAGCAATTATCTATATTATTTAAACGTTATGAAATCTCAAAAATTTACTTTTCCAGGAAAACGCTGATGAAATGGTCGAGCACGCTTCTTCACTCGCAAACTTTCAAGTTGTTGCATAAAAGCACTATTTTCGGCTTCCACCATTTCATGTGCAGCAGCTTCCGTTGTTTCCATCTCAGTCGATGTGGTCAAACTGCCGGCTGATTGCTCCGTAACATTATTTACTAATTTACATCTTTTTCTAATTCTTTCCTGCCATTTCCGTTCTATAAATTCATCTGATTCCACTATCCTTTGCGGATCAGTAAGAGACTGCAAAACATCAGGACATATATTATTTACCTCACTATCTTGAGTTTTTATGAGCACTAAGTTAGAGAGAAACGATACATTTTATTGTATTCGTCATTAAACTTTGATGGACGGTGGACACAAAATCGAAAAGAAAAACGAGAGTGATTTGTTAATAAATTCAGTATAGTAGTCAGGAAAAAATTCATGTTCAGTGTATAACAGTCACAAAAATTAGAAAATCAATGCAAGTTCCAAATCATTTAACATGCATGATAGAAAAATCAAAACCAGTTAAGTTACCTTACAAAGACTGTCACCATAGCCACGATCTAGGAGATGAAGGAAAATACGCCATGGTTCAGGGTCGCCCATTCGCTTCAAACCCGTTGAATAAACTAACTTGATTTCACTCTCTTTCCCACACTTAAATTGAAATAGCTATAATTAATTAGTTCATGAGTTAATTCAGAAAATATCTTGAAATTAGAAAATGGATTATTCCATTCTTTGTTTAATGAATGACAAGAATCAATAACTATTCACCAAATAATACAGTTCGGTAACAGTCGCTTTGTGAACATTTTGTTCAGTCAGTCCAGCACGCAACTTGCTTTCATTGATTGTGAATGGTCCATCATCATCTTCTGCAAGGTGTGAAATTTCAGCATCTTCGGATGCTTCGTCACCAGCATTCGTATTCCTGCGTTTAGATGGCTCACTACTTTGTTCAATGGTTCCTGCTCGCTGAAGCTCTTTTATCAATCTGAAATCACATCGACATGTAAGTGAGCAAAACTAAAAAAGTATGTCTGGACAAAGAGCAGAAGTGAAGTACCAGCACTGCAGGCAGCTCTAGGAAAACACGAACAGTGAGTAAAACTGAAAAAGAATATCCAAATATCATATTCAGTTAAGCTTAATCTCGGCTAAGAAAAGCTGGGGCGTCATATAACTCGGCACTTATCCCCTCCCCCCTCCAAAAAAAGGCGGTTGCAGAGCACACAGATAGCGAATGACACTAAAAGAATATACCAAATGAACAGATACCCTTCCAATGTGAAACTAAATTTTATAAATTTTCATCTTTCGATCTCTTAATCGTACTTTTTGTACCCTAGTTTATAATACAGAAACTTGCCTATTTATTGAAAATATTGTTGGTGTCGCTTCATACAAATTCACAATTATTTTCCCTATTCGGGTGGTTTTATCTGGATACAACACCATCTTCACTTGGTCTTCTTCCTTTATCACAGTTCCAAGCTAAACAAATTTCACCACATCAACAATTGTAAATTGGAAGGAAAATGTACGCTACCATATACGCGACCGTATCAAGATACAATCAACTACTGTGAATTGACATAAAAGTCATTTAAAATCATTTAATAATATCATCAAAAATATTTGGAAAACATATTTCAACCGGAATCCAAACAACTTTGGAATGAATAAAATAAATGATACCAATTTTTCCATTCGTAAACTCCACTTAATTTTCAGAAATGAGAAAATACGACTAAGCTGATCGCCAACAGCGATTCTGATCCTAATCAAAGGATTCTGCCCACGCTGCTCTACGAAATAACGATCGGCTTCAGTTTTTGGAGTGAGGGATAGAAAAATGTGCGATGGCAAAGGTGATGAACTGCAGCCTGAAAGCAAATGGAATATATCTAGCGGAAAATAACTAAAAAATGTAAATGTGTTTATTTTGAGAAACAAAAAAATGAAAATGGTGAGAAAAAAAAGAAAATATAATTTCCTTTTTGATTTACATGCCATTTTTTAAAGACCTTACTCTGCACAACACCACTGACCATATGCATAACAACAATGCATTATAAATATGGATTCGCCAACTATATCATTCATCATCAAATAAAATATACACTACATCTGCCGAAAATCATAATTCGCTTTGAAATCCATAGTTTTTTCCTTCTCACAGATGTCGGAAAAACAAACAGAAAGCGTACTTGGAAAAAATTTTTGCAGAGATGGACAGACTGGCGTACGTACCAACACCAGCTGTTTTTTCTTTCTTTTCTTTTCGTAAGTTGATCTGCAAATGTGCAATTTTGCCAACAAAATCTTTTGTAATCTTGGCAACATTCTGCCTAACAATCATTTCATAGCGACATGAGAACTCTGACAAGATTTCAATCTAAATTTCGGATATGAAGAGAAAAGTAAAAATATCTACGAAAACCATGAGCTCTACCGCAGTTTCATCGGGCTAGGTAACAACAGATGCATCGTTGATGTAAACATGAATCTTTCTGCATCTAATGCAGCGTCTCCAAAAAAAGATATAGTGGCCAAAAGAAAAACTTTGAACCGTTGAAAATTTTGAAAATGAACAATACTAACCCTTCCATGACAAGTTGCTGGAATTTAGTTTGATCAAACTTGCCACAAACTCTTCTTTTCCACTCAAATCCATTGATCAAAATGAACAACTCTTTCGCATCTCGTGGTATTCCTGCCATCAAACCTGAAACGCTAAGTTCGCGATAAATATCTATTTCACTGGTCTAAACAGAAAACCTTCCGGTGCTACAGAATAACAAAAGCCCAAAATGTAAATAAGGTATATCATCTCCAAGCAAGTTTTTCACCAAGCGATATTAACAGCAGCTAAACTGCTAAACGCTTTTGAATTTTAGAGCATAATATAAACTATTAAAAGAAAAGGAAAAATAAAAAAAAAAAAAAAAAAAACAAACTTTCATCAATGTGCGTTGAAGACCTCAGGAGTTTGAGTGAATTGAAATAATAATTACGAACTTGATCCTTGTCTTTATTCAGCTTCCTCCGCGCCATCAATTTTGCCATTTGTTCGAAATCTTTCCCGTACTGGAAATTTGTAACATCTACCACAACTACTAACATTGCCCGATACCTGACGGTTCCTTCTGAAGTTGCTCTGTTCCGTTAGACCCCCAGCAGAGCTATTTCAGGGGTTGGTCTCCTTGAATCATGGTACTGCTAAGTAATAGATAATCTTCAAAGATCGGCTAAATAGCCGCTCTTTATTACCACGAATTAAAACGGAACTCATATTTAAATAAAACTGATTGGTATTAAACATCTGAGCTCCACAAAATCCAGTGAAAGTGACAAAAGGTCGTAGTGGCTGAGGTTAGAAATATTGAAGCACAGCGCAAAACATTAATAAGTTCCAGAAACTTCAAGCTAGCCGATAAGATACTCTTCTCCGTTGGGTAGAAACCACCGAGAGCCAGCTAAATGTAACATTTCCACCTTTGCACGAGATGTCTCTTTCCAGAATCGGTCAAGTCCGGCGTGCGGTAACCAAAAAGGCTATTATACTGAATGACTGGATAGTTGTGGTGATGTTAAACAAATGAAACCGATTATAGCTTGAATGCAAGACGATGTCTTCTCACAAAACTACTAACCAATTTGATACCCTCGAAAAAGGCATTGATTTCCGAGCTGTTCCATTGTTCCCATCGACGGGGTACTTTGCTGATAGCACCAATGACTGGTGCGGCTGGATTCGTTTCCGGATTAGTCGAACATATAACAGCGTGTTGTTGTGAAACATTAGACATAGAAGTAGAGGAGTTAATACTTATGGTTGAAGTATCAGCAATAGCATTAGCTACGATATTAGCAGATGATTTAGGAAAGCTGGACGAAGTAGTCATAATGGAGGCAGCAACTGCATCACGAACAGCGATCAGAGTATCTCTTATAGTCGATGTAACGGTTGTTGTTGCAACTTGTGAAGTTATAGCAAATGGTCGGTAGATTATTCGCCGCCGAGAAACTGTAGTAGTTGAGGTACTGCCTCTTATTTCTGACCTAGTATCTTCGTCCACTTCTGATTCTGGTTGCACCGACATTCAATAATCTGTAAATATATACGAGACATGCTAATCTCCAAGATATCTGATGTTCTCTTCAACGCTCAAGTTATCGTCCTTTTTGCAGCACACATGGATAATATTTCGGCAGTCAGCCAGTCCTACTACTAGTTCTTAAAGCAAGTGTAAGTGATCTAAGCTTCACATGCACTTCGCTTAAATTTCTCACGCTAAACGAAACAACATAAAAAATCCAATGTAAATATTTCATTATTTAATTTAAGTGATGTTGGCTTATCGCTTAAATTAAATAGTATAGAGCAGCAACTACTGTGAAAATACCTCTCAAATTTATGGACGAAAATGGTCTACGGAACCGAAACAGCAAAAGCATGAATTAACTGTTTAACAAATCGATTTTGTTATTAAAGGCGATATTCCATTGCTGTAGCCTCATTAAAATTTAACGAATTGAAAAATGATCCAACCGTTTTAGGAAGAAATGAATACCAAATAGAAAGTTATTAATTGAACAGGTAAGAACTCAAAGAATTATTAATGAGTAATACTGTATTCACAGTAAAAAATTTTCAAAAATTTCTGTTATTTTACCCATCTTTCTCATTATTTTTTGACTAAGAAATTTCAGGAGTTAAATACTTCTTACAGTTTTACCTACTGCTACTACGTATTGGAAATCCGAACAAAAATAATAATTGAACTTAATTATGTTAATTTTATCATTAGAATCCCATAACAGTAATCGCGGTTATTTTTTCAGTTGCATGCACAAAACGAAACAAGCAAAGTATTTGGATTTAACTTTACATAAATTTTCTTATTTTAGTATCACCTTTTGGTCGTTGGGGATTGATGGATTTTATGGTAATATTTTAATTCCATTTCTATCTCCGGTCTGGAATTATCTAGGTCGTTAATACTTTATGGAAAATAAGTATATTTTAAAAAACTGGATACCAAAATATTTGGTAAAACCGTTCACTCAGCAGATTACATCAAGGCTGAAATAAGTTGATGAATCGAGTAGTTTCATTTTTTACTTTGGTCCGTTCACCTGATGAGTTGCAGATACAACAAATTTAAATAATAGCTTTCGATTATAATCCTACGCACACAAGCGCAACGTAGCGATATAGTTCTTATTACTTAAATAAAAAGATAAACGTAAAAGTTCGAAGAGACTGTATCAAACACCACTCTGTTGTAATACCAATTTTCCATTTATTCACTCCTCCCTCAAAAAAAAAAAAAAATTCCAGCATACCGTATGTATGTACTATACAGGTTCCTACTAAAGTTGGTGCTATCCTACGACTTAATGAGTCAAGTAGTAGAGTACCACAGAACAAATGGCTAAATCACTTAACATCATACTGATGATTTCTACAACCTGATCTTAAATTCTTAAATATGGCGATAAAACTATCCAAGAACACATCTCATTATTTCTTATATCACTGCCACTAAGTATGTGACGCAAATCTCTATGCTAAATATTTTCTAAATGATAACCAGTAGTGACTGAAGCCCGAAGAAATAGTATGAAGGACCTGAAAATTGGACCAATAAGGTAGACCAAAAAAGACATAAATTAGTGCAGAGTAGTTATTATGTAAAATAACACAAACTTGTACGGGTGAAAAGAATTCGAGCAACCATCAACCATCACTTCTCTTTGTCATCTTCCAAACACAATAATTAAACAAGAACAACAAAGTCTCTCGATTTTCCTATCCTGTCTCACAGATTGTCCGTATTCCCTAGATTACACGAACTCGCGTCTCATTTCTTAGGATATCGGCACTACCCAACCGATCTTACAAACACCACAACACCAATCAGTTCCCACCCCATCAGAATCAAATTTCAACAGGCCATCAGACCGTGACACATAAAATACTGGTTTGTAAAGGGTTAAAAATTTGTGCGATGACTATTAGGCTGAGATTTAATTAGT
This sequence comes from Setaria equina, assembly GCA_003012265.1. NCBI lineage: Eukaryota > Metazoa > Nematoda > Chromadorea > Rhabditida > Setariidae > Setaria > Setaria equina. Next base: position 62,525 of record PQVD01000319.1, read on the forward strand.
CCACTAACTGTGCTCTTTTGGATGGTTTGTTTGATGTTGGTGTCGTCGTGGGGCGCTCAAAATAAAGAGGATTTGTAAATTTCACTAAATAAAGTGAAATAAAAGAGTGGTAGAAAGTGAATATAGAGTTCATGTGATAGGGTGATGATAGGCATTGATAACAATCTTTGTTTGTTGATAGGGTGATGAACAGTTAAATTATTATCGTGAACTGTATATATTGCAAGACAATAATATTTTCGTAAATACTTATGCATTCGAGTTTACCTAGCCATTTAAACACTGGACCAGAAAGTTGGGATAATGTCAAAATACCAGTGATTTATATATTCAGAAGCTTTAAGCAGTCCTGGATATAATACATGTAGATAGGTTAAAATGTGGACTTAGTATTGTGATCAGAATGGTTATGTATTGATGCAGTTTCTCACTTATTTAAAAGAGCTAGATATATAAATTCCTTAATGTTGTTCTCTGCTATTCTCTTTTTTTTGCATATTTTCCAATTAAATCATTTAGGCCATGCGAAGAGGATTTACGTACTCGAAACCTTCCGATTTTCAGCCAACAGTTCGTTTCCCATCATCCTCAGGATTTATGGGTGCAGTACCACCACCGACCCAGTTAACAATTCCAAATGCTGCTGCTGTTGTGAGTGATGCTCTGACTAGGGATCTTGAGCGTAAAAAAGAAGAGCAGGTAGATTGTTCATGTACTTTCACTTTTTTTCTTCTGTAAATGGTATTGGAATACCTAAGTTTTTTGATAAAACTAATTTTAATTTGATGGGTAGCAAGGGGTTTCCATGGAGCATGTTGATTTGTATTTTTGTTGTTAGTACGATGCTTTGATGTCGAACGGTGGGAAATCCACAACTGGCAAGCCTGAACCGCGTAAGAAGAAAATCTACGACGACGAGTAAGTTGGTACTAAGCAAATTGATGGTGCAGCGTTTTTAATTCGTAAAAATTTCAAGTTCAATTCTATGATATATGGCCTGCCTCAAATATTTTGGTCCGGGTACTGTTCTAATCAAGGCTTCCTTTTGTTCTCATCTTCGGTATCAGGACATGATCCTACAATTCCATTTCTCCAGCGCTTTTCCATATGCGCCTTGTAGTGTCCAAATTGAGCTGGTGAGCACACTGCATTCATGAAATCTGAGCAAATTTTTATAAGTCTGATAAAATTCATGATTTTATCAGTTTCGTAAATTGTTTTGTAAATGCATTGTACATACAGTAATGAAGATACTTATCTAGTATAAGACTGACTGGGTACTCCATCATAAAATTCCCAAATTTATTTCGCTTTACATTTCAGATATTTGGAGAAAGATTCTGATGATGAATTAGAATATCAACCTGGACCCGGCAGTCCTGGCGTAAATACAGTGCTCACTAGCGATCAGGCTGATGATGACGACGAGGAAGATCCACTGGATGCTTTTATGGCGGACGTTGATAAACAGGTGGGATTTTTATTTCACTTTCATTTTTTTAATAGGTACTGAACTATCTGTTTATGCTTTTGTGATTCAACCAACTCTACCTTTTTTCTCAAAACGTCGAAGTTACTACTGAATTTCATTGTTCTCTCAATATTTTAAGTTGGTTAATTTTTATATATGAAAAAGTAATTGATCATTTCAACTAACTGACCATTCAGTAATGAACTTTGCTTCTACATTATCTCAGGCGAAAGAAGATAAAGCAGAAAGTGAACGAAAAGATAAAGAACGATGCGTGAAGGTGGAAAAAGGTGGCGATTTAGAGGATGATAAAGATAAAGGGCTTGGACGGGCAGACATTGACGATGAGGACATGCAAGAGTCATATTTCAAGCAAGTTTTTGAGTGATTTTGATTCAGATTGCCCTAAAGCAATTAACTCGACACCGGTATCGCATTAATTTATTGTTTCAGAAAACATGTGTCCAAATCTTGAGATTTGTTCCACTGACCAATATAAAAAACTTAAATCCAGAGTTCAGAGAATCGATAATTTAGAATGTAATAAAAACATTCCAGTTTTATTGGCGATTTGAAATTCCTACATCGCTATCCTCACTGCATTAAATACAGATTTTATTTCATAAGCTTTCAGTCTAGTCATGGGTTTTGAGAAAATAAATTAAGAACTTTCTAGATTTATGGAGGAACATAAAACAAGCGTACTTGAAGACGAAGTATATGAATACGATGAAGACGGTAATATTATCTGGACATGGAAGAAGGTAATCGATCCACTTCAGCCAATTGACCATTCAACAATGAACTATGCATCATTCAATAAAAATTTCTATCATGAACACGAACAAATAAAGTAAGACTGAATTATCGCTCTCAGTGGTATCCTATATGGTCTTGAAACATGCACAATTGTGAATTTTAAATTTTAACAGAAATTCAGCAAGTTTCAGATCAATGTCAACGATAAAGGTTTTTGAATTGCGGAACAGTCTGAATCTGAAAGTAGCTGGTTTTAATCCACCAAAGCCGGTTACAACATTTGCACATTTTGGTTTCGATGAAGCACTCATGAATATCATTCGAAAATCAGAATATGAGCATCCGACGCCAATACAATCTCAAGTGCGTTATGCAAGTAGTTAGTAGTCTTCAATTTGCTTCCTGTATTTGATATTATGGTATGACAATAGAGTTTCACTGGTTTTACTGTGGAACTCATTAGGATAATACTAATCTTTTGTGTCCCTGATAAATTATATTTCAACATCGTAAAGGGAAATAATTTTGCAGTGTGGCAGAAATCATAGAGTGGGATTTCTTTCTCTATTGATCTTGATGCACTGCTAAAGCATTCTTTTTGCATTTCTCCACTCGTCATATTTTTTTTGGATAAATGGCAAACAGATCACAATGCTAGGTGTGGCAATATTTAACTGATTATTGAACATTTTAGTTAAATGAGAGTTCATTTCAGTCCATACCGGCAGCTCTAAGTGGACGCGATGTTTTGGGGATAGCCAAGACAGGCAGTGGCAAAACAGTAGCTTATCTTTGGCCGGCTATCATCCACATTATGGATCAGCCAGATCTGAAGGAGGGTGATGGACCAATTGCTCTTGTTGTTGTACCTACTCGGGAATTGGCACTGCAGGTAAAATATTCCCTGACTCTTGGATAAGCAAAAAGTTGGATAACTTTTAAATCATTAATGGTTTTAAAATTTGCCTAGCCAGCGAGTGTAGAAAGTTTTCGTTATAGCATTGATTTGTTTAAATGTGTTCCCTCCATCGTTTATTTGTAGGTATACCAGGAAGCTAAGCGTTACTGCAAAGTGTATAACATCAATGTCGTTTGCGCTTATGGTGGCGGAAGTAAGTGGGAACAGCAGAATGCGCTCATCGAGGGATCCGAATTAGTCATCGCAACACCGGTGCGTCCCGAAATCTTAATTTTTCATCATTCTTAATTGATTTTAGGTACTCCTTTGAATTAAAGGTTGACTCATTTTGCTTCAGTTATCCCGATCCTTTGTTTTTATAGCTGTTAAAAAGGAATGTATAAATTGTAAACAGTAATATTCACATATCGGACTATTGCAATATGCAGTTCAAAGGTGCTAAAAAAAAGCGTTTTTTGTATAAACTGGAACGAGTGCGATATTCAGTAGAAATGATCCAAGTGTGTCTTCTCTAAAACAGTGCTCTCCTGTTTATTAGTATCATGGACTTTCTTTGCAGGGTCGAATAATCGATTTAGTGAAGATTAATGCAACTAATTTTACTCGTGTTACTTTTCTTGTGTTTGATGAGGCTGATCGAATGTTTGACATGGGCTTCGGTGAGCTATCGTTAATTTAGCTTGCAGTTTTTTTTATTGTATTTGCTTATTGTTAAGTGTAATTGAAAAAGTGTGCAGGTATTCCCGACGTTTTTTAATAAAACGAGAAATAATTGGTTGTTGATTCATTGGCTTTGTGTCTTTAGAAATTTTTTATAATTGATATAATTTCGATCAACTCTATTGGTTCATTTTGATGATTAACTTTTTCAGAAGCACAGGTACAATCTATATCGGATCATATACGTCCTGATCGGCAGTGCTTGATGTTTAGTGCTACATTCAAAAGTAAAGTAGAAAAATTAGCCCGTGAAGCACTTACTGATCCAGTGCGCATTGTGCAGGGAGAAGTTGGAGAGGTAAAATTTTCAACGAAATTAGTGAGAGTTGTAGTGATAATATAACCTGATAGCTATGGAAGGAATTTTTAATAGATTATGACTTCATTGTCTTCTCACTTTTTTGAGTACTGCTGCGAAAGATAATTTTGCAGAAGCTTTGCAAATAAAATAAAGTACCACAATTTTGTTTGGGTCGTAGAGGCTTTTGTTTCATGTAATATATCTTGCCCTCAGATTATGTTAGTGCAGCTTACCTCAGTTTGTAAATAACAAGGTCTATTTTCATTATTTTTTTCTCTACATATAGTATTCTAGGTCGTTCGGGTTAAAATGTTGCTTAAATTTAAATCGAAGAAATCAAAGGAATGTAGGATGAAAATGAGTTATCCTGAAAGTCCAGTTCAAGTTTGAAGTTTTGGATTTTAGGCGAATGCTGATATCATACAAACAATTGAAGTATTGGAAAATGCGGATTCGAAATGGCACTGGTTGTTAAATCATCTTGTCGAGTTTTCATCAAGTAAGTGCAACTAAAATAAGTTCAATTATCGTATTTTGAACCTCTGATTCCTTAACCTTTTATGGATTTTGAATGCACCGCAATTTCTTTGAATAGAGCACCGAATACTTTACATCTAATTTTTTTTGCCCGATGAATCTTCTAGCACTCTCCGCTGTCTTTGGCTATATTTGAAATGGATGATTTTTTATGTCTTCCATAGTATCTTAACAAATTCGACTAATTGCAGTCGGAAAGGTACTTATTTTTGTAACGAAGAAGATACACGCAGAAGATGTGGCAAATCGCTTGCGTGCAAAAGATTTTAAACCGATATTGTTGCATGGTGACATGTTGCAAGCGGAGCGTAATGAGAAGCTGCAAACTTTCCGCAAGAATGCGAATATCATGGTTGCTACGGATGTAGCTGGTAAGCGCAAATTGTTCGTTCGGTCGTACAGCTAAAACATTTAAGAGCTTCGAGGAATTTATTGAATTTTGCTATTTTCTGATTATTTAAAAAAAAAAAAAAATGTAATTTGAAAGTAGTCAGTGATTGTTTTTTTTCAGCTCGTGGTTTGGACATTCCGGAAATCAGAACGGTGATAAATTTCGACCTGGCGCGAGACATTGATACTCATGTGCATCGGATTGGTAGAACTGGACGTGCAGGTATGCTGTTTTTTTTTTCTTCCTTTTTCCCCTTACACTCTTTAAACCTAGTTTTTCTTCTTTAATGATATTTGGTTTTTAATTAGGTCATTTATAATACTCCTTTAGTATGTGCATTTTACAGGTCAAAAAGGTTGGGCATATACACTGGTGCAAGAGAGTGACAAGGAAATGGCTGGACATCTGGTTAGGAATCTAGAGAGCGTCAATCAAATCGTCCCCGAACAGTTACTTCAGTTGGCAATGAAATCAATGTGGTTCCGTAATTCGCGAGAGAGGGGGGCAAGCCGACCACAACAAAGGCTTGGGCTAGGCTATAAACCGAAAACAAAAGGTTAGTTTTTATGATAATTAAGGTTGAAGTTTGCAAATTCTATAAATTATTTATCGATGGTGAAACTAATACGTTCTGTTTGTAGGCCCACGCACAGATACAGCTACTACTAGCACAGCTAGAGCTTTGAACTTTGAAGAAAGTCAGAAAAAAATTAGAAATGTTCTCGATATCGCAAAAGCAACTGATGGTTCAACAAATCGTTTGCAGGCTGTGAAAGCTGCTTTCAAAGTGATGGCTAAATTATATTTGCTTTTTTTATTTTTTGTATTATTTTCTCTTTATTTTTTGTATCTGTTAGCCAGATTCATTCAGGAATAGGATGATGAAAAGAAAGTTCCAAAGGAAGTCTTCGCACTTTTCAATCCCCATTTTCAGTTGCCGATGTGTGATTGTGATAACGTTTGATTGATTTGAGGTGTAGTAGACCATATGTTCTTAAAACTTAGTTGGGAGTTTATTATGGCTAGATATAGCAGATCAGTTTAACTCAAACATGTCGAATATAAATTAATTGGCTGTGAATCACTTTTCAAAAGTCATCCGTGTGTAAAATTTATGCCTGATATGCTGTTGCAGTTCTGCTAAGCTGGTAAATGTGTTTTTATAATATGTTTGAACTAATCAAATCCATATCTAAATGTTTATTTGGAAAAGTTGAAGATATCAAAAAAGCTTAACATAATATTGCAGTCTTCATTCAGCAATACGTTTCGACCATCATCTAGTGATGAATGGGCAGCAAGCAGAGCTCCAGCAACTGATCCAACTCCAGAATGGAAGCGAAAACTTGAGGAAGCCGCTGAAGCAGTAAATCGGCAAGTTGCAGCTTCGATTAGTAGTGGTTCCGCAACTTGTGAAGGTATCTTGCACTTCCATTTACATTTGCGATGAACAAAAAAGACGAGAAAGATTTTGACTTGATCCACTAAACTGCACCAAAACATTAAAATGCTGCATCGACAGTAGTCGAGTGTTGCAAAATTGGCTGTAGTATTTCCAGTTGATTAAGAATAAATTTAAATTTTCTATGAACATGTAGTTGCTATTATTTCACTTTTGAACAAGAAAATGTTTAAATTCAAACAGATTATTTGAACCATTTCTTATTTTATGAATTGATATGCATTTAAACATCGTAGCTACAGAGTTTAACAGCTCTAATAAACTGGGTAGTATATCCCATTGCGTCTTTATGTTTTTTTTTCTTTTTTTTTGTTCGCTAATGGTTATGATTTTGAAGTTTGAAGGTTTCAAAACTCTTATGCATTCTCATTTCTGAATTTTTACTACTATCTTTCAGGGAGCTGCAAAAAAAACAGTAATGGTTCTGGTGATGGCCCAACATTTGGCAGCAAAAAAAGATCTCGATGGCATTAACGTATGGACGTATGTCTAGTTAACTATTCGTTGTATTTTTTTTTTATTGTATTTTGTATATTGGCAATAAAAGTATGGCTTTCAATCCTTTTTTTTTTTTTTTTAGAAGACAACTATTTATAGTTATTCCCAAATGCTTTAGTTATGACCTGTTTTTATTACCCTGAAAAGATGCAACATAACTGGAAACATCCATAATGCAAATATATTGTATATTTGTATTGTCTCTAATTCTGTGTCATAGGAGGAATATTTACCTTTCTAAGAATAGTTTGGAGGGCATGAATGCTGTAGTTTTAAAGGAGAATAGCTTCTCTTTTCCTCATTTCCTTCGTTTTACCATACTGTTGTCCATTTTTTTTCCTTTTTCTTGACTGTTGGTTTTTAATTTACATTATTTCAAAAAATGGAATAGCATTTATGGAGATTTCCAGTTTAACAGCTGAATGGTAAATGTTATCAGGGAAATTCTAGAGGTTGTAATGGAATTGGCTCAACTGTACCTGTAATTTTGGATTTCAAAAAAAAAAGCGATTTGTTAAGCTTATTTCATCCTCTACGGTTAGCGTCGATTGTTGAGAATACCGTTAGATTATGGGTACTGGTGGAGGTTTTTCGCAGATCTTACACATCCAGAGTGACTCACTCAATTTCGTTCAAGTTCGGCTTTATCCTTTTAATAATTCGCGATGTAAAAATGTTTTTATTAAATAATGAACACAGGGAAATGCTTTGAGCTCTTTTTTTGCCACTTGTATTTTTTTTAATAACTTAAAAAGTCTTTAGAAAGGAAGTTTTTGGTTTCGGTTGCATAACCAGATTTAACATATGATGGTTCTGATAAGGTAACTGCAGTTGTTCTGAATATAATTTTCGAAAACGTTCATCTGGTGCATCTATATAGCAAAACGAATGAAAACTTTGTTCTTTGGACTTAAGGTTTCCATGTTTTTCCCTGATTACCTGATTTAAGAAAATCTTAGAAATTATTTCTACCAACTGCCACTTCCGGGATGCAGTGACTGATTCTTATACAATAGTTAGTAGATTTTCAAGAAGTCTAGTGATTCGTCTTTAATTATAATTAAATTTATTTCTTGATGAATGAGTTCTTTATTGCTTAAATCGATAGAAGTCGCTTATTCAAAATGTGCAAAACATTCAGTGAATCAAAGAGAAAGCGTAAGGATGTGAAAGAGAAGGGAAGGGTTTGCATTTATTTAGCTAAATTTAATACTGTAACCTAATATTTCTTGAAATAGAAGGCATATAAATTCTGGATGATTTACAATGCATGCAAGCAAATATTCGATGCACTGCCTGCCATGATTTGCAAACTTTTCCAAAAAGATCTGGCAGATGTACAGCATCTCGACTTGCAGTATATAGAGTGATTACACTCCTGAAAAATTCTACAAGATGTAATACTACTGAAATTGATCTTCGAGATGAAAAAAAATTAATCTTCATGAAAAAAATCTGAAATGCTTACACAAATGCTTGGGCCTGATGTTTATATCCCCGATAACAGATATATGCAGTCATCGCGTAGCATATAGTCTTTATAATGAATCCAAATGTTTGTACAATTGAAAAATTTATTGCTCTGAGTATAAAATGCTTGCACGATTTTAATAGCCTGGTCTTTTTCTGCAAAAATTGCCTAGCTTCATTTTATCATTATAATATTCAAATAATATGCAAATATTTAATCAAACTAAGCTTATCACGATAGATGTCGTTTAATACACTAATGACAAAAGTGAGTATTCAGCTTATTCAGCTAGTGTGAAACGTAAGACTTACCTGACTTTGCTTGGTATTTGAACGTTTGCAACAGTGCGTCAATATTCCAAATTCCATTTCAATTTGCATAGAAAGGCAGAAAATAACAAAAAAAAGTCCCAACAAAGCTATCTGCCAACAAAAATATCATTTCAATGCTTCAAATGAAGTGTGAATGGAAAGAAAAGAAAAAGAAATCTCGTGAAGAAATGATTAGAACTTACTTCCCAACTGAAGATAAAACCAACAATAATGTTTGTTATTATCGATGTAATTCGTGTCAACAACTCTGACAATTTGGGATAGTACAGCTACAATGTACAGTAATAATATGAGATTAAACAAGACATAATTAGAGTTCCATCTAGGCATTTTAATCGCGATATAATATCAAGCAAGTTAAACAGTGTTAGGAGATTTTAAGCAAACCAAAAGTGCTATCACATAGTATGTGATAATAGTGATTAAAATTAACAGTGTTAAGCTGATGGCTTATAATCTTATTCTAGGCGAAGCACCCCAATGATTAGACTATTATCATTTTGTTTATTCGCTGTCTGCAAGCTGTTTGTATTTCCATTTAAAAGATATTTACTGGCAGCGTAAAAACAGAATTGAACGGTTCAAAAAAAGAAAAATAAGTAAATTCTACCGATTTTGCTCTCATTGTTAGTGACAGATTTTCATTCACCAAAGAGTTAATTTCTGATTTACTCAATGGCTCTCTAGCGGTTGTTTTTAACAAATGACGAGCCAAGATGACACGAAATGACACAGCCATATGTTCCGATGCCACAGTTACTAGTGCAGTCTAAATAAAATGTTTCCAATTTCATCAGGCTCATACCAAGCGTAATTCAATTGCTGATTATTTATTTATTAATGAAATCAAATTTAATCTCATCCCTATACAGTAAGTGGCTTTACAGCAATTTTGAAATGATTTTGTGCAAATACTTGGGATATAACTGTAAAAGATATTGCTAGCAGTTTTTTAATATTTTGTATTGGAAAGAATCTATGCCACATTTTATGAGTCAGTTTCTGAAGAGAATGTTTTCCTGAATCAGCAAATTGCAACTAACGACTTTCAGGAATCCTTCAGAATACTGCAGAGATGTTGTAGTCATTGTGAATCTTAATTATCTAAAGGAATTTTCATGGGTATGTTTTAGATGAAAAGAAATGAATAAATAATATTCACTGATGCAGTTCCAGATATGAAAGCAGCGAAACCGATGGCGGAAAACTGAATGGCGCAAAGAGTCAACACTTTGATGTTTGGACTGTCATCAAGCAACGCCGTGAAAACTTGTCCCATAACTAAATTGTACGCTGCATGTTCAAGTCCATGTGCAATAGCCAAGGCGAAACCAATAAGCTAGAATAATATTACATTTTTGAATCGTTTAGAGTTATCAGTCTTTCCTGTTCCCATTAATTCACGAACTCCATGCTCTTAAAACTTATCAACTATTCTGATATTCATTTTGATAGACGACTAGGGATAATATTTTCAGTGATTTTGATCAGTCGCTCATTTGGGGAACATTATTTGATAGGTAACTTTGTAAAGTTATCCGATAATCAGTAAGCTGTACACTGCAGCCTTTATTCCGAATATATTTTATTTGCATTACACAACAAGTATGAAGAGCTTATGAAGGCAGTGTATTATAAACTTACCAGAAACAGCTGATGATTGTGATAATTGCGCAAAATATTCCTAGTGCCGCTTAAGAAGGAAATAATTGAATTCTGTTTTGTAAAAACAACTGACTTCTTGAGTTCTGGCCTGCTATTTAATGTTCCATTCACCAAATTACGTTCGTTACCATTTTGTGTTAGCTGAAAAGGAAGAGACCAATTAAAAATACGATCAAAGGGATATGATCACTCCTTTGATTTCCACTGACGACATTCAGAATCCTCACCATGAATCCATGATCAAATTGCCGATGATTTTTAATGTAAATTGCAGCATGCGCACCTCTCTTGATAACATTGCAATATTTAGCAGTACTTGAAATACTACCGAGAATGAGTATCATAGATAATACTACAATGAATATGTCTCCCTTCTTTACCATCGGATTCATCCGAAGGAGATAAGCACCATACCTGTAATTTTATGAGATGTGTAATTAGATTTGAGAAGTCTCAGGGAGATTTCTTGAACTCGATACTTTCGAAGGTTGGAATGGATTGATAAGAGTAATTTATTGAAAATAAACTGAAAAATTGTGAGGATAATGATATGAACAAAAGCTAACAGCATTCCACAACCAGCAAGTGTAAAGAGCATAAAAGACAAAATTCCATATTGTGAACTTTTCCAAACTTGGCGGATGATGGCTTGGCGAGTGCAACTTCTCATTTCAGCTGATAATCTCATCAAGCACTGATCCTTCGCGATGTTATCAGTAGGATTTTTCAGCAATAAAAACTCTTTTTCCATCTGAATCGTTTGGAAAAACTTGTTGGATAGAAAGACATTTGCTTTCTTCGTAAACTGAAAATTTCGGTAATTTGAAGAAATAAATCATTGAAACTAGAATAATTTTCGAATAATAATGAATAATAATAATAGTAATAGTAATTTTCGAATAATAAAAGAACTACAAAAGTCCAATTCAAAATTACAAAACTAGGTTCTAAAAGAAAGCCAGCAAAAGATGGTTGTTTCACAATAACATACATCTTTGTTCTGATATTTTAGGAATTTTTTTCAAATATCAAAGTTTGTGCTGGAAGCTTCATTTTAAAATTCTTCATATTAATTCGTATCTTTTTTATTAGAAAAAATTTCCATTTACCCTTTTTGAAAATAGATTCAGTAGTATGACTAGTGGCAGAGCACACAATATAGCCAGTGATAAGCGAGCTTCATAATAAAAACAAATAATCAGTGATAAAATGATTGTTGCAATATTTCGACATTGCATCCCAAAACTTTCGGATCCCTTTTCCACCAAATTAACATTTCTATAATTTCGTTTTGAGATATGAAACTAGCTCTAACATGTTATATAAATTATTATGGCGCTCTTCTTTGAAGGACATCAAATTTACTGTTAAGCGCTAATTCAATATTTTGTAATTACTGTCAACTGCCCAAAAAAATCATCAGTAGCTAAATTTGCAAATCGCAAATGCAATTAAAAAATCTGATTTACTTTTCTAAGCAAAAATATTAGGCTTTAGGAAAAGAAAAGTTAACTTACTCAATTACTTCCGTAACAACGCCCTCATCAAAATATTTTTGATTGCATATTCCATCATAACAGCGTTTCAGATAAATTCTAATTCTATCACCGAGAACTGTGGTTGACAAATGCTTAATTTAGGCTAATATTATAACAAATATAAACCAAAAATGAAACTGGCAATAATTAACAAATTTTTTCTTACGAAACCTGCTGGATAGTTCAGAACTGATTAAAGTTAATTGATGTTGAGAATAGCATGAAATAAGCCTCGAAAATCATAGAGTCAGAAATACAAATGATTTTATAATGGATTGATTATTCATCTATAAACGAACAATCCTAAACATAATTGTTTTCGGGATGAAATATAAAGAATTGGTAATTAATTAGCTTAGATCTTTAATCTTTATTTCAAAATGATATATAATGTAATGAGTGGTCTGTCTCACTACTGGTAGCACAATGCTTCATGAAATTGGAAATCGCTACTAAATTAGGTTAAGTGAAAATTACCATTCCGAAATGAGTTACAATAGTGAAAGCGATGAGAAATATAAGAATAATTATTTGCTCATAAATTCCTGCACGAAAAGATGCCGTTGTTGGTTCGTCTGTTAGAAGAATATCCTTTATCCGACCGAAAAATATTACTACCAGGGATATACTACAACCGCTAAGTATAGCAAACAGTAGCCCAATAAGGAAAATATTACTGCTTGACTTGGTGTCGCACATCTGTAAAGTTGGCTTATTATTAAAATTATCTTTTCGAGAGTGTCTTGAGATTATCTTAAAAGACTGAACGATATTAAAGAATGATGCATTTGGAAAGAAGTCGAATTATGTGCCAATGATTTAACTAAACTTCCAGTTAATTTTCAATAGTCAGTTTTCTAATTTATATTTAACATTTCAAGTTAAAAAATATGAATTAGAAAAATGTCATTAATTATTGGCAACATACCATTTCAAAGAATATTTTTCGCTTTACAAACCATGATGATATCTTTTGCTTCTCACTAAAATAGTATACCATTACAGATAATTTCTCCTTATAGATATGCACTGATCAAAATTTAGAACTAAAATTATAAAAAAAAAAAATTATAAAATTGAAATTCCTTTTTAGGAAATTAACCTTCCAGAACCCATCATGTAGCTATCATCAAAATTTATTTTATCCGTATTATTTATATCTGTTACTGCAGTATGTTGCCTATCATTCATTTCCGGTACAGTTTGAATTGGTATTTTCCCTTCTTTGCTTGACGGATCGAAGTGTTGTCCATTTCGTCCATTTCGTGTCATTTTTTTCTTCAATCTTCCACGACTGATTTTGGTTTAAAATTGGCAGTGAGATTTCATTTAATTATCACTGATTGGAGTTCTTTAATAGTCTTTACCGATCAATCTTAAAATGGAATTTTCATTGAAGAAATTGAGTCGATTTCAAGTCAAGAACATTGGCCAAAGAGTTATCGCACTTTTGATGAAGGAGTCAACCTGTTGTTTTCTGAGGAGAATGCTTATAAGCTTTTGAACTTATTTCGAAAAGAAAAGAGTTAAATTCATTACAAAATTAATTTCCTGCATAAATTTAAAAATTAAATTTAAGTTTCCAAGTTGTTTATCTAGTCACCGAAGAAATTCCAAACACATCTGTTATAAGATGTATTATGATGACTTAAACAACAGAAGAACTAACAAAATGGAACAGTGTTTTATTATTTTGTTCAAAATGCATTCCTGTAAATCTCAATGAAGTGATTTGAAATGGACAGTTTTAGGTTTTTTGGAATTTCTGTTTTTCTGTACACGTCCTCATGTATTGTTTCGACTAATTCTGTAAACGTTAATAAAACCCATCGAGTAATTTTAATTAGAAGAATCTTTTGTTTCTCTCTTATTTCATAATTTTAATGATATTATTTCTGAATTTGATTTCATTTGGAAGTTCCACATGATAACCAGTACCACCAAATATTAATATTTTTAATGATCTCATCAGCATATCGATTGTTTCAAAAGATCGAAAGGTTTCATGAATCTATTCACAACGATGAATAAGGGATAGAACAGAAGAGTCACTAGAAAACAGCCAACTGCGCACCATTTCCATATGAATGAAAGTAAATCAATTATTAGTTTGAATTTGTAGATGAACAAGTTTGCAAGAAAAGAAAGTTTCTAATGAAGGAAGTGTGAAATCAATGTCCTTCTAACCTAGTAACCCTTGAACTTTGTACATTGCTAAGATATGTGAAATTTAATTACAACACATTCGTCATATTTCACAACGATTTATGTGTAACGGTCGGCAAAATTTCTCTTTATCGATAATTAGACAGATAATTGCAACAAAAATAACCTCGAGAAAGGCTAATAATAGAAAGCATCTCTTCCATTCTTTAACATTTTTTTTTTTTTTGAGCGAAGCAAATCTGATATTATTATTATCAGTGATTATCTTGAGCATTTATTGAGCGTCTCAACACTACAGCTTCCAGGTATGCATTCATTCACAGCAAAAGAGTTAATAAGTTAAAATGATTTAGTAGTAAGAAATGCGAATTCATGCAGTTAAAATAAAAAGTTTACCAGAGCATAATGATGAGAAATGAATTGCTTCAAATATTGCTATAAATGAGCGGTTTCTGAAGGAATCAAAGAAATTACGGGAATCAGAAGAAATACCAGCTACTGAATATCTAGTTTCCTTTCAGAGTCACTATTTATTGCATCGAGATGAAAAGAAGGATTTGTACAAATTATAGCAATTTTAAAATGATCTGTGGATGAGATTGTGCTGAATAGAGAAATATAAAACCAAATCACACTATTATCATAACTGTCACTGTAATTATTATAGAAATAATCGCTATATGAAATGGAATGAGAATTCGTTAGCAGTGGAATATTGGAATTTCATCATTGTAAAAAGAAAAGCATAGCAAGATGATGAATTATAGCTATGGAAATGATATAGATATATCAACGACAAAGAACGGACAAACACAATCACAACAAAAGACAATTTCTTCTGAACAAATCGAAAGGACAAGAAATGGATTGGAAATGATCGACGCGATACATATATCAGTGATGATGAGGCGTGAGCTGAATTTAAATGACAATGAAATGTCGTCCATAAAAAGTTTAGTTCCACTTTTCATTGCTGTTGCTTTTCAGCACTGACATACATAGTTATGAACGAAACTCCCTCTAAAAGTGAAAGTAATAAACAAGGAAGAATCAAAATCTCTGGCAATACTGATGTTCCATCCTCAATTTAAAGAATACATGTACTCACCACTAGGTAGAATAAACTATAAAATATTGCCACTATCAATTACGAGTTAAATGAAAACCAGAAATAAACTTTATAATACAAAAACATTCACATATTTTTTTTTCCCAGTTGATTTTTCTTCATATCACTGTTTTTTTTTTCTTTTAATTTAGGAATTTTTTACATTTTGGAAAATTTTCAGAATAAAAAAGTATCTTAGTTTTATGAAGGTATGATATTCTTTATCATTTGGTCACAAAAAATTTATGCAAATTTTCGGTAGATGAATGAAATTTGACCCAAATCTGACTCGCCCTCAACAACCCCACTGACCTTGAACTTTTTTTGTCCCATGTTGAAGGCCAGGACAAAGATAATAATCTCTCACATTCTTTTTTGTTGATAGAAGAAAAATCTTATCAAAATTCGCAAAAATTTTTTTTCTTTGAATTTATTAAGGCCGAAATCACGAAAAAAATAAATTTTCATTAGTATGTCCAATTTCAAAATAGCTGCTGCTCATTAAGCGGAATATTTCATTTGCAAATTAGCTCTAACCTATCAACCTATACATCCATTAGTAATATTTTTCCAGCAATATTAAAAATCTGCGATGGAAAGATTTTTTTTAGATAAAAGAGGCAACTAAGGAAAAAAGCTAGTATGAAAGAAGATACAACAAAAGAAATTGATTCAAAGTGAGTGGGTAGTAGCAAGATCAGTTTTTATGATGATATCAATTACGGTAGTTCATCATCTGACCTGAATCAAATCTGTGTAAATAAAACTGATCCATCTTATCTTCTTCAAGTACCATACTATCTGTGGACGATATAATAATTCTTTTCCCATTACTCAGATGAAAAAAATTTGTAACTTTAGCTAATTAGCAAAGTGCCAAAAGGTATTCTGCGATAGATGATGAACAAATGAACTAAATTTCCTTATAATTTGAAGTACTCCCGTAATGACATCTTCACGAGATAATTCACTGGAAACTATTTGGACCACCAGAACGTAATTTCAAATTTCGATATTTTGAGTTATTTTATGGTTCATGAAAACAAATAGCATGAGAAAGATTCGTAGCTTTTAATTTTTTTTTGCTTAATCTCATTGTCATAATTTTCATCAATTAATTAAAAATCTATTTGCATGATTAAATAATCCAATTATATGTTTTTAATCCAATTATGTGAGAAGCATAATAGGATTAAAGAGGTCATATGGATTTTACAAATTTAAAGCTCAGTTATTTTTTTACAATAAAGTTTCAGAGAGATTTACATACTTCAGTCTTTACAATCACCAGCCAAGAATACAACACTGTGATTATTAATTCTTTCTACCTAAGTTTAAATTTAGAACGAGATAAGATGGAAGATGATTTCATAAACGAACCAAACATTTCGGTTGCTTTCAAACATTCAAGGAAGGGCTAATTCTTTAATAAACTTTTTTAAAAAGCATTTCTATCCTTTGGAAAACTTTTTTTTAATTAACAGGCCTGCGTCTTTTACGTTATAGCTTTCCGAGATAAGAATAATATCAAGAAAATAATCCACTGACTTCTATCTGTAAGCTCTTCTTACCCAATTCTTCTCATTCGTTCAGCTCTTACCGATGTCATTGTTTTGAAAAAGATTTCGAAATTTTTGAATAATTATTTCAATATTTAATGAGTCTAACGGTAAAATTAAATGGTTTAATGCTACTTCAATAACAACAATTTCTAAAAAAGTGTTAACGATAATTCATTTTTTCTTATTTTGTTAATCAGTGTTCTACATTTTGAAATAAAATTATCGCAGAGTAGTGTGCTTTCAGTGGGATACGAACTATTAAAAATAAAATTTTTAAAATGAAAAAAAAAATCCTTGTTAGTAAAAACGATAACTCTTTCTTTGCTTTTCTCTGAGAAGCTTATCGAAATATTATCACTCTGTACTGTCTTGTACAATTTTTTTTTCTTTTTTTTTTGTACTAAACCAAATATTAATCAGAAAACGTAATTAGCCATTTGATAAAGTTGCATTTGTGCCCAATTTAATTCTAATAAACAAAAAAAAACATTCAAAAATGATGGACTTTATGACTCAAACTGTGGCACAACAAATATTATGAAAGATTATGCTAATTGCTCCAATTTTATGGTCACTTGGCAAAAAAAAGAAAAAAAGGAATGTAACGGAGTTTTTGCAAGGTTAGAAAGAAAACAATTAACAATTTTAACGTAATTTTTGGGGAATTTTCGATCAAATGGAAGATGAATAACTTAACAGCGGAGACTAATTTGATAAGCTATAAAAATATCTTTTGTTGAATTATTCAACTTTTCAGCTCAAACTTAGTCATAGATATGGTAAAACCAATCCTGTAAAATAGTTAAGTTTTCTACTTGGAAATTTTCATCAGAAGTACATATGCAACCATATTAGACGTATAGTATAGATAGCACCATCATTTTACAGAGTGACGCAAACTTGAAAAAGTTAAAATTTTATTGAAGAAGTAATTGTCACTCAGATGAAAGGAATAATCATTTCAAAAGGTTAAATTTAATTGGTCGTTGTTTAAATGCTAGCTTCTTCTAATCAATAAGCTAAAACAATTAATTTAAATCTATAGATTTTTTTTAAATTTTTTCCTAAAGGTTTTACAAAGTTGTTCTCCGTTCGCGGAAAATTTCAGTGACATGAATCTCTTGCAACATGACAACAGAAAACAGCGCAACTTTCTGCGTTGTGGTATCATTCGTTGCAGTTTTTATTTTTGAAATGCATTCTCGAGATAACCTGAAGTTTGTTTGTAAAGATTTCATTAGCAGTCAAAGCAATATCGTTCATTAAACATATGGTTTTACTCTTTGTGTAGTAGGAAGGAAGTCTGTCAGTCAAGTCTTTTATCTTTTATTTCCACTCTCCAATTTAAGTGCTTTAACAATTTCAGGCTCTAATTGTCACGAATGGATAAGTATTATTAAATATCACGAAAAAAAAGTGATGATAATAATTGCATATTATGCGAGCATCCCACTTAATTCTAAGAATAAAGTTACTCCTTAGTTGGTCACTTCAGTGTTCGGATTAGAAAATTCTCGATTCATCAGAATCTCGTATTTTGGGTCTCTGACTCAGTCGATTCGTTTACTAAAATGAAGGACAACAATAACTGCGACGAGAAATGTATGTCAGTTAATTGCATGACCTCAATTTTAATTCGACTTTCGCTTCTTCTTATATGCTCCAAACTAGAATTATTATCCTAAAATCTCTTCTCGAACAGATAAAATGCTTAAACACGATGTTGCTCAGTTCATGATTTAATATTTACAGCAATTTAATGAACTTGTAAGGACGAGGAAACAATACAACAGCCACTTCTTCACACTATACTCAAAACCACAAGCAAATCATTTTCATTAAAAATTGACCAATTCTAGGAAAAATATGAGAGAAAAATAGTCTATATTATGAAATAATTTATTCATTTCAAATGATAACATCTTGATCGCAAAGTCTTAATAATTAATAACTCACAAATATTAAACCACAGATTACAGTTGTCTCCATTATTTTTACTTCTGAAACTTCTTATATCAACGGCAATATTTATCATAAACCTTGTTGATACTGTAAGACTCTATCTGAAAATGGCTTTAGTCCTAAAAATATAACATGCTCGGCCTCTTTTATGCACAAATTATAAGATACGTATGAACAAGTAAAAGACTTAAGTACAATATCATCCGAACAAATTGCTGTAAATTCAAAGATTTGTCATGGATTAGCAACTTCAAATAGAATCAATGAAATGAATTTTTAATATGACAGAGTGAACAATAAGAAATTGTGAATATCAGAAGTAAAAGAACACTCATAGATGCAATTTATGTTAATAATCTAGAAAGATGTTTCACAGAGTTAAAAGTACTGAGCAGTTAGCATATTCATTTCTTGTTTCTGAAAGATAACTATAAAGCACAAGAATATAAAATATTACTATTTGTGAAGTGCGAATACTTCATGGACATCCTTAATGGGTTTATCTTAAATCTAATGAATCGAAGAAAAATTGTGAGGTCGGCTCACCATACTTACGGATTTCAAATGAAAGCTTGGAAAAAGATGAAAATTGAATTTGTCACCTTACTGGCGGATAGTATTGTTTAGTTTTTACCAACAACACAATCCTTTCCCTCTCTCTCTCTCTCTCTCTCTCTCCAGATAAGCAGGTGGAATATTTTAGAACTACAAGATATTCTGTCTAGAATTGAAAAGAAATTAGAACTAAAAATTCTGAAATTTGCATGAATAGTTGGAAGTTAGCAGAAAACGAGGAATATTCTGGAATTGATGAGAAATGGAGAATATCTACAGTTGAAGATTTGCGGTATCACAATACCATACAGATCAAAAATTCTGCTAGTAACGATTGGTTATTTAAGGTCTGTTGCAGCACAGCTCATCATTCTTTCCTAATTTCAGTTTTTTGGGTTAAACTATAAGTTAAAAGTGTTTTATTAATAATTTTGATAATGACACAGTGATTTGAATTCTCTTAGCCCAGCATTAATTCAAATTTTCTTGTGAAGTCATTCTGATATGATAATGTTTTCTTATATTCCAGCACGTATCTCGATATTTTCAGTTCTGGTCATCTCCAAGGAACACAAGGAACACGTGTTATCTCTATATGCTATCGTCGCAGTTCAATCTTTTTCAGCGAGAGTTCAGATTCAAGCAATTTTCAAACGTGCTTGAAAAACAACAATACCACCTATACTAGTATACAGGGACTCTATATCTAACGGATCCGTGTATGTTTTTGTGATAATCCTTATCAAATCAGTATATTTCTTACATAGTGATTAAATGATCTAATATTATGATAGAGATTATTTCAGACTTTCTCGAGAATAGATAATGTCTCTGTATCGTTTTCTTAACACACCTGCTGGCGAATACAACTCATCTAGATCAGTTTTTGAAGTATCTTCGAGATATTTAAAAAATCAGGCAATTTTCTTATATCGAGAAGAGACAGCATGTCGTAAGCATTCGCTTACTTTTAAAAGTGATGTGTGAAATGAAAATGAATGCCCAAATGTTTCGCGTGGTAAAATAACATAATCGAGAATCTAAGTACCACAAAGCAAAACGAACCAGCCAAGCATGGATCTACTTTTACTATTCCTCAAGGAATCCGGAAACGAATT
Source organism: Setaria equina (assembly GCA_003012265.1). NCBI lineage: Eukaryota > Metazoa > Nematoda > Chromadorea > Rhabditida > Setariidae > Setaria > Setaria equina. The sequence continues at coordinate 83,060 of PQVD01000319.1, forward strand.
AATAAACTCGATAATACCTATCTAATTCAGTAAGTATTTCAGGTGATGGTCGCAATGTACGGACATATGCAACATACGTAGACAGCTGCCAAACTGTACCCTCATTTACATACCTCTGTAATAGCATACTTACTTTTTGGCCAGGTGCGACCGATGATTCGTTAGTAACTCTTATGAACCCTTTACGATGTCCTATCACGTTAACAGAGGAAACGTATTGTTATACCCAGCCGATATCGTCTGTCATCAGAAGCAATCAACGGTTTTCCGGCATAGGAAATACTAGACCTATACCACTACTAATATCTCCACCACCTTCACCGTCTTCACCCTTAATGGCCTGTAACTTCTTCAGGGTAAGCTGACAGAAAATTATTTCCACTTAAAAGCACCATTGAACGAGTTACTTCATTTAACTAGGTTATTTAGAAAGGTGCAAGATAAAGAGCCTGCATAACATGCTGTCCTGTATTACTTAGACATGATCAATTAACGGTTTGATAGAATGTTAAGTGAAAATCTCATCTGTAGTATTCTATTAGAACAGAATAATAAATACTTGTGAAAATAAGCCCTATCATATGTGATAGGAACAAAGGATTGCAGTACAGTTTAAATCCACTAGTTGGAACGGTGACAGCACCTAACAATTTAGGATATCCTTGTCTGTTGTAGTACTGAATGATCAATAGTAGTTTAGCTGTTAGTTATTGTGGGTTAAAAAGATATCTACGGATTGAGGATTCTTCAAAATCTTACACAGAATTATGAAATATAAAAACAAATATTGCTTGGAATTGGTCATTATCCCAACTTTTATTTCTAAATATTACAGGAGCCAGTGGAGACTAGAATCAATACTGAGAATCTGCTAACGACATGCGTAAAGTTATTGCAATACACGACACTGACTGATAAGAACTGCAAATGAGAAGATAATGAAGAACGAGAAGTGATAAAAGACGCATTTGGGCACTAGATGATTCCATGAAATTATGCAGATATATTGCTGAAAATATTAAATGGGGAATAATAAAATCTGATAGGAGATAGCTAACGATGTCAAAGTCTGACAATTTTTTGACTTTTGAATTATATTTTATATTGGCAATATAAATATCTGCATAATAGGGGAACAGGAATTACATCTAGGATGCACGTGAGCAGTTCCAAATATGAATTGTATTTTACAGCTTTTGAAATGTACTACGATGGGCAGTGAGATAAACAATGACCAATTTTCTTAATGTAACATCTGACATTGTAGTTCTATCTCACATGAAACTCAATCAAGAATTCACAGTGGTTTTAAAGTGATACTGTTGAGATGAAGAGTATATATATCGCTTAAAAGTCCAAAAAATATCCTGAGTTGAGGAAACATAAACAGCATGTGAATGACTAATAAAACAAAATCTAAGTGGTCAAGTTCGTACCGTGGGATGATGTGTAGATCCATTCATGTGTTTATGCCAGATCTTAGCAACTGTAAGCAAAATGATATTCTAGACGTCCTCATTTTAATTGTCATTAGCATGGTAGTATCGTTAACCTACTTTGTCAAATCCAATTACAGAAGACTGCTGGGTTGTTCCACTCAACTGTTTAAGAGAATTTTTCTGCGAAATGCATTTACTATGAATAATAAGCACAATACAAGAACTAGTATGTCGACTTGTCAAAGCTGCGCTAACGAATTTGTGAGAAGCATGGTCAAAGCAATAAATATTTGTAACAATCCCAATTTCAAAACACCAAAAGTTCACGAGTAATTTTTGTCGATGAAACATAGATATTGGTGCCAAGAGTGAGATGATGAACTCATTTGTACAGTGTTTCAGGAGACATAAGTCAAAATTCAAAGGAGAAAATATTGATCAGCGCACAGCTATCAAAATACTAATTCAAATCAATAATGCAATTAACAAAGAGAAATTTTTTGCCTATCGCATTTTGGCTTCCGCTTAGACTAAAGAAAATTCGCAATGCGAATATGAAAGGCAAATATCTGAAGAATAGTGCACTCTAGCAGAATATTTTGATGATCACTTACGCTAAATGTTGCATATCTCTCAAGATTTCATTCATCATAGTAGATAATATATTATGAACAATATTTTAGAACGTATGATATTATAACAAAATATTCATAATTTGATCCCTACAGATGCGCCTCTGAATTAAAATACAGAATTGAGATCCAAAGGTATAAACTCTTAAAGAAACAATCGCTTACACGAACTTACCACCAAACAAAACGCAGTTCCATTCTGATTCAAATCTTCTAACTATCATTAACGGAAGGGTTCAAAAAAAAAAAACATTGAAATTGAATTTATCAGCTATTCTCCATGTAATATGAATACATTTCTAGTGATTTCTTAACTTAAACTTTTGGTGACTCGTGAGATAATCGCTCGACATCATTGAAACGTACTGCAGTGCCACCACCAGCAGTTGGAATACATTCACCCTGGAGGGAATAATTTGATAAATCAGTTTTTATTATTGAAGTGCATCTTCAAATGTGAAGATTTCGTTGGGTATTTATTATTTTCAAAGATCTTACAACATCATTAGTTTGTGATCAGAGCTTAGTGTATGCTTAACATTATATTCGTTAGCAATAAAAGAGGCGTAATCATTTTCTATAACAAAGAAGTCGAAAATATTTCTTGAAATTCAACATTACCGGAAAAAATCCTGGTTTCTCCTTTTGGAATTTAGAGATTCAAAATACTACCTTGACCACGCGTGTGGTGAGGCAACCTTGTTGATCAACCTCCTGATGAGTTAGTACATAATCAGAGCATTTCTTCAATTCTTCTGCACTTAATTTGTTTGTAATTTTTGAAAATTTCGACATTCGTGGCTGCATGATGGTTCCTTCCGGAATGCGACTTCGAGGCTGATGATCAATCACCCTACAGTTTGCACTCTTGGATCGTCTATGAAATCGTGGATTGTAATAGCCGGGGCGGCTTTTTGTTGCAGTCTGAAAACAAAGCTTTCACATAGTGTTAAAAAAAACTTTACTCTTGTATTTGGCTCATTTCTTAAATTACTCTTATAACTTTAACTTCATCTTCGTTTTTATTGTCAAAGAGTCTATATGTTTTATTTTATGACTAACATTCTGATTTGCGGTCCGCGCTTCCCACTTCTGCCTTGCAAGAGCAACACGATGAGGAGTCGGCATTTCGTCATTCTCTTTGAGCTTAAAAAAGTTTGAGTTCTCTTTGAACCCTTACATAATCCAGTCATTTCAAAAAGCAACAAAAAACACTCCATCACCTACCATAACTTCATGTCATAAGAAAACTAACTTTGTCATCATTACTCGAATCACCATCATCTGATTTTGCCATACCGTGAATATTTTCGATGCTTTTGAAACGTTTAGATGAAACATGAGGTCTTTCACATATTTCACGCACCTTGAAATTTCAGCGAATTATAAAACTGGGAGTTAAAAAAAAAGCTTTTAAAAAATATGCAGTTTTACTTTTTCTTAATACCCATTAACCTGATGAAGTGTTTTTTCTTTTTTACGAAGCTGTTCTTGATATAGTTTTTCACGTCGTCTATGCTCCTCTTCTTGGTTTAACTTGTCGTTCTCTTCCAACTCGCAACGCTCTAATCGTTGACGTAGAGCCAGATTTTCGCGCTACAAATGAAGATGTAATGCAGTGTCTTCAGAAAGTTAACGTTCATTAGTGAAAAATAAAAGATTACCCGCATCTGTTTTAGCTTAGAATTTACTGTAGATAAAAGGCGTTCCGTTTCATCCCTCTCCGATTCTAGTTCTTGAATGCGCACTTCTTGCAGATCAACCGTACATAATGCTCGTTGCAAATGCTGCTCCATTTCAGAAGCTATAGAAAGCGAAAATTTCTCCTACTTATGAAATTTTATTCTCAAATAAAAAAGAGCCACATATCAATATCAGGCAGCTCACACTCCAAGCACAGTCCCCTTGGATATCAAATGGATTTTCATAACCTCTCTAATCTTAAGTCAGGTTTCCTGAAAAGAATGACAAACAAACCCCAAAAGGCGGAAATAAAGTGAGAACAAACAAAACAATATAAGAATTTACCTTTACGTTCAAACACTGCAAACAAAGAAGTATGCTCTTGAGCAATGCGATGATAATAATCACGCAACCGCACTATCGACTCCGCATCATCTGAACCAGAAATACTGAACGGTGGTGGAGGTGGAAATGACAGATCCTTGTGCTGAAGATAGAGCAATAGCATGTGAAATCAGTCATTAAACAATTTGAAATAAAACGAAAATAAATAAGCCAAACCGAGATATGGATAGAACCCAATTCGTTTAACCATTTCAGGAAGCTGCGGCGACTGATTGGGAAACCGGATTCAGCTGGTGGCATAACTTCGCTCCCTTCCGAAACTGCGATATCTTTTGACAACTGAGCAAAATTTAGCACACCCTAAATGAAGGTACAAAAAATTGATTTGCAAAATGTAGCATAAATAAAGCACAATTCTGAAACATGACATACGATACAAATGTTAGAGTTGTTAAATCTGAGCAAATCATAATAAACTACTCACCTGATTCTCACTGAAATCTTCTGGTCTTGGATTCAGGCAAATAATCATACGCACTTTTCCAGTTCCTTCGAAAAAATTTTTGAATAGATGTGTTATTTTTGATTCCCTATATGAAACTGCAGCTGCTTTATCACGTAACTGATTGTCTCTGTAAGTATTACTTTTTCCCCACTCAAATACTTAACAGTTACAATCTATCATTTTCAAGCATCATCACTTCAATATCAATAAAATATCATGCTAAGAAACGAGATCTCACCGATGAATTCATGTAAACTTTTGGAATAGATATTCGATCACGTTTTCTATTACTCAACTATTTCTAAGAAGACTTAAATTGTGGAAATGTCTTGCCACTTACCGCAATTTCTCAAAACACTGGCGAAGGACCGAAAGTCCTTGATTTATTTTGCTGCTTTCGATAAGACGTGTTCCTTCATTTCCTGTTCTTTTTGTCCTTTCTGATCCGGCCAGGTCAACTAATGACAATTGGCTAACATGAATCTATGAAAACATCCAATTTATTTTCGTAGCAGTCAAGAAATCTAGTTCCCTACACAAACAGATTCTTATAACAGATGGATTACTTGGGCAGGATCCGCAACGGGATAACATGAATCCTGGAGACACGGTGCCATTACCACACGAACATTGAATATGGAGTGTGAACGACTACTTTGTTTGTTCAACAATGTATCACCGACACGGCGTCTTTCTTGTCCTAAAGTAATCAGGCCAGAATATCAAAATTATTTGAATATTCAATCTAGCATATTTTCTGAACTAAACTGAGGATATATTATGAATCACTCTCATCTGTTAAATGATGCTTATAAAATACACGAATCTCGAAAAGTAGTCACTAAATGATTTAGCCAATCATCCTATTTATTCAAACAATGATCAAATTACCTATATCATAATTAAATGAACGAAAAGACATGAAAATGAGAAAGGGCGTGAAGCTATCCAACAATATACTGCCATGTTTGACACTAACTGTGGGGCCACCATTAATAGTAAAATGTTCACAAAATTTGATTGAAGGATACGAAAAAAAAAGCAGATATTTAATAACTCTTCAATCAGGGCGGCACTATAACACATATTCTTATGAAAAAAAAAGGACAAAAAGTTTACCGCGGTAGAACTGTTCCAGCGCTTCATCACTTGAGTCAACTTCCACTTCAGTTGCATTACCCACATAAAATACATTGTTGGCACCCAGTTTAATATCCTTCCCAGAAAGTGTTCTAAAAATTAATCATCGCGATTTATAGTGATAAATGACCAGACTAACAGGATAAAATCTTTTTTTTGTTTTGGTTTTTCATTTGGAATTTTAGATGTTGTACTAAATGCCATCATTATTTCACTCTTACATCAACAAATAAAATTCTCTTCCTTGTTCCCTCCATTATGAAAGGCATTAATAAAAATTAGTTTTTGATTAGAGCCAGTAGTAGTAGTAAGAAATTAAAGCAAGAATTACCTGGAACCATCTGCTTTGAGGAGTGGCTCTTCAAGAAGATCATAACAGACTTCGTTATAAATTTCAATATAAGATACAAACACCGCACAAGCTAAATCTGGATTGGCACCGCTAACCTAAATTTTTGATTTAATTTAGCGGAGTTAGTGATAAAAAGCATATATTGTTACAAGTAAAATACAGAACGATGTTAGACAAGATATGAAAATTACCCTCCGGCGCTCCACAAAACGATTTGCTAATTCGACCCCAATATCAGAACGTTCAAGTTCTAGCCGCCGTCGGGCAAGTGCAGACTCAAACTCGTCACGCACAGTAAAACTGTTACGCCCATCCGGTTTGAAAACGCATTTATCTGCGCGGTTGATCAACGAATTGAATATAACATCGAGAGTACGTGGAAGAATACCAATCGATTCTTCCTATAAATTCATTTTCAGACATTTCATTAAAAAAAAAAAAGAAAAAAAAGAACGAAATATATTGCATTAATCATTGAAATTAAACATATTCTAATATGATTGAAATTTAACTGACATTGGAAATATGATTGAATGGAAGGATTTAGACGATAACATCCCAATATCGAACATAAACTCACCTCTGTATTTCCTGTCATTGTGTACGTTTTACCACTTCCAGTAACTCCGTAAGTAAAAAGTAATGAGTTCTTCCCACGAATCAGATTTTCGATCAAATCCAGAGCAGTACGCTCAAAAACGACCCGCTGGCTATCGCTATCGTCGAAAATATACGAAAACTTGTAAGTTGTCTCCAACTGCAAACTAATCAATTACTTTTACTACTGGAACTCAACATACTAAATAATTTAACGAACCACCAAACCACTACTGATATGGTGATGAAATTTCAACTAAGCAGTTCATCTCATCTTTGTAGGTGTAAGTAAGCAAATTTGAAAATTTCAGTACCCAAAATATAAGTCATATCTTCCTCACATATAGAAACCACATCATTCTTAATCCAATAACATCTTAATCAGTAACGGAATGATAAAAAAGTGCTACCGGTACTCCATTCCTAGATTGCATGGAAGCAGGCTGCACAAATCGAACATGTTCATCATCGATTGGTATCAAACAAGGATCGTTACCTTTGTAAGGACATAACCGACAAACTACTTCCACATTTTCTTTGTCATCCATCCGCTTGCCACCCCGCCGTGACGGAGTGCCCGCACGCCTAGAACCTTGCACTGATTAGCTATAATAACAAATAACCAACTCAGGAACCCCTAGCTCTTCCACTTCCTCATTTATCGACATTCCCAATTTTCCATTTACCGAGAAATTGTTTCAAAAAACAATCTTTGTTCAAAAGCACGGTACCATCCTTCTATCTTCTAAACTCTCATCGAATCTTTCGAATTGTATAAAACTGAAACTTAGAAATTTAATAAATGACCAGGGAACATACTTCCGTGAATTTGGCATTTAATTCGAAAATTTCCGTGTGCGTGTTAAAATAGGTATTGAGAAGGTATCTGAAAATAATGTTCTTGAAAAGCTCCCTTTCATCATCAGGAGATACGAAAACCATGTTATCTATGCAATGATCCGACCATCAATTTATATTAAAATATCCCAAACTAAACTGTCTTAAACATAACTGCCCTAAGCACTCCTTTCTTCGCAAATCAGATATGTCTCCTGCATCAGTATCCTTAACAAGTTACCAAATCTAAATTACTTTTAATTATGTGAGCCCCCAAAATTATCCTATGCTATATTTGATATTTATCCTTCTCCGCAAAACATTTGTTACATTTTAGTTTTAGAACGTCACTAAATAAAGGGTTGAATTTTAGCCCTTGTCTGGTTTTAACTGGTAGTTGTAAAGAAAAATTCCCTTGACCTGGATCATACTGCAAATCTCAAAGTGAACAGTCTCACAATGGATGCTATCACAATCAAAGTGACAAAGCGAACATGTGAAGTTACTAATGAGAATAGATAAATAAGCAGTTAGAAGAACGAATTATATGTTTTCTGTCAAAACAGGATGGAAGTTGCAACATTTTAGTAATCTATGATTCACAATGGGAATGAAAAATACCGCCACGCGGAAATGCCACGTTAGACGAGGAGAACGTCAGGCAGAAAATTAATCTCACCTTCTCAGCGGGGAAATTTAAATTCCAGTTTTTAGCGCTAAATATGTCAAATACCGTACTCAGTGCAATTGTTGTCAAGATATAGCTGTGAGAAAAGCACACATTCAAGTTAAAAAATTAGCTGAACAAATGTACATTATGTTATTTTTCTCCCAAAAGTTCCGGTAGATGGGGATCACTCCATGCAGAAAAATCCGCGGAAAGACCGCTGCAGCAGTTGTTGGGAGCATAAGGATATCTCCCATCTTGACAATCGAAAATAACACTGGGTGAGATTGCTTGACTGATAGCGCTGGCCCATACGAGTGACAGTGCCCCTTGATAAAGATTCTTATCAGTAGGCAATTAAATGATGAACTTTGTTATTAGTCCTTCGAATCTCTTGACGTTCAAGTATTTTGAATGTTGTGATGGGGGTGTGATCGAGAATAAAACTTTCTTATCATTTATATCTCATTGCATTACTGTAATAAATTATGCAGGACTACCTTGTTTGACTAGTCAGGTACAGTGAAGAGAAAAAATTAATAACAAAAGAAAATGAGAGGATCAAAAAACAGAGCCCCAATAAACGCCACTCAACTTGTTTGTATATTCCTAGTAGTTCGTTCGAATCAAATCGAATATTGTCAACGAACAAGGCACAGTGTCATCTTAATTAGAAGATTTTAACAAAATTAGTTGAGCAGACTGGAATGAACTAATCAAACGATAAGAATTAGCCCGCGTATAGATTTCACTTTAGTTAACTTTTTTGTGTGAATTTTTAGGATCTAGTGGAATTTCCCAACATCTAAGACTTCAGTTGGCGTGTACAATTTTTCATTAAAAAAAAGGGAAATTAAACAAATTACCTGATTCTATTAAAATCATCTTTTACTCTCCCAGAAATGTTTTATAGTGAATTTAAAAAATGAGATAGTGTTTAGCCTGTAATGGAATTAAGCTAAAAGAGCCTTTTAAACTACTGAACCAGGAAAGACTTTAGTTGCTATTCCTGATATCCTTAACTACAAACTAAATGATTTTCTTTTGTTGAAAAAATGAATGCACACGAAATTTCTAAGGAATTTTGATGGATAAATGATGAATATCGGCTCTAAGCAATAAAGACGAACTTTTTCCATTTATACAAAAATTAGTAAAAGATTAGGAAGGGAAAAAATTGTTGTTTTCTGTGTTAGATTCAGTGGAGGAATTACTACAGAACTTTTTCTCGTTATAATACCTGCAGTCGCCACAAGAAGGTGACTATAATTTTTTGTTTTCTTTCTTATAGGCCAAGATGTTGAGGAATTATCAGGTCATAAGTAATTTTTTTCTTAACTCGTGTTTGAAAATCATACTAAAATGCACTGAGCAGAACAAAGATTCCAAATATTATTTGCAATATATCAATTTTTTACTAATTGAAGTGGCTATTTCGATTTTCTTCGTTCTGTTCAATGAATTAATTGTTAAACATAACCTAGGAAATGGAAATTGCAGGGGAGAAAATGCAGGTGAAAATAATCATGTTAAATTGTGTTGCCTAATAGATATTGAGCCAATCTTTTTATGCAATAGCCCTCTTTTTACAAATAAAATGTGACACAGCATTGCTTTTACAATCTTCCGAGATCCAAGAACCATTGGATAATACTAGTGCGCAGTGTTGGGCTGGATCACGAAGTAAAAGTTTCGAAAACGACAAAGTTGTGCCATCTAACCAACGCCATGTCGTACGTACTTCGTCATAAATTAGACCGATCCATGCTGAATTCCATCCAAAAAATGACAGTGTGGCTGAAATATTCATACTCTGACAAATACTTAATTTCACAGAAGGCAAAAAGCATTTCACATGGCCGTCTGTGAAAATAACTCTATCAGAAATTCTTGTTTTTTATTTTTTGTTCGAAAAAATTGAATCAAGGAAAAGAAAATAATGGGTAGAAAGAGAAGAAGAGAAACTGTCAAGATCAAAGGTTATCCCTATCCAAATACAAACCACAAGGAATTTTTCAAGACTTTAGAATTTAAGAACGGATTTAATTTAAAATTCAAATTGTACTTTGTAAGTCGTAATTTTCATTATTAGAATGAATAGAAACTAAATCAGATGGTCCACCAGTTTGACCGGTATATGAGAGACACTTCTCACGGGCACTTTTCTGCGTCAACCTTGTTAATTCGTCTGTTTCTTCGTCAATGCTTGCAACGTACTGCAAAAACACACTAGTAGCTAGTTCGCAATTATTTCTTCCTCAGTACTAATCAGTTTCTTGTGAAGTTATTCTCCGGAATGTTGAAAAATTACCCCACCTTATAACAATATGGTACTTTTGTTTTCAGTGACTGATTGTACATATAGAACGGTCCATCCCACTCGAAATCTTGACATACTGAAAGACTGATCATTTGGATATTTTTGGTTATCACTGATGTACAACCTATTTGTGATAGCGTATGATACTACGCTACAAAATCTAAACTGTGAACTAACGTCTTGCAGCTGAGTTTTTGATATATGAAAGCTCTCCATTGTCTCGATGATCGTTAATAGTTCGGTGTTCAATGGCGATTGCCGGATGTTTCGAGATAGATAGAGGGAAGAGTTCGTTTCCATCCTGTTTTGATCCGGAATCAGAAGAATCACTCTCAACCAAGCCTGCCTTCATTTCAGCGATCGCAGTTTTCAGGTATTCTGTTGGCAAACAGTTCCTCGGCAGATACAATAAGCGATCCCCAACTGAGGAGGAAGATGAAGAATCACGCTTCTGTCTGTAAAATCTGGTTGCTATGAAGACGAACTGTAAAATTCAACGTGACTGTTCTCTTTGTCGTTATCGAGAGTTCCTGGTCCAAATCATCAAAAGCCCAGCAACCAGATCAATCAAATAAAGCGATAATAATCGTCTGGAGATTTGCTGCATTGAGTAATCCATCAAAATATTTTGGTTGCTCATGAATTTATAGATTTGTTAAGTGGCCAACGATCTCTAAGATCTGAAACATCAAGCACCTACCTGGCTATTGGAAAGCATTGAATATTTGGTGGAAGGGTTGTTGTTGGAGTCCGAGGATTGTACGTAGTCGCACGGGGTTTTGGTGGTATCACTGAACTAGTTGCTAAACATCCATTACAGCAACGTGTCAGTTCCAGAATATGTAACCAAATGGATGGTAGTAAAATACTGCGCATCGTTTAGCCTTCTATGATGAATTGACATAAATGTAATTATACAACAGTAATGAGTTCCACATTCCAATCTATTCCCTCCTTTACGAGTATTTATTATCTCAGTAGTTTAATTATCATTTTATCGCTTCTGTGAATTAAACCGATTATTCTAATCAAGCCTTGCAACCATATAAAAATTCTTAAGATTTTTCAGAAAGGAATATCTAAGTTTTAGTCGGCATCGACAATGGTTTCCTAAAGGAAGTTAGCATGAACTTCTTTCAGGAAATCCAACTGCAACCATTCTACAGGTGTAGTTGATTCAAGTGGAAGAAATGTGGCATCAAACGACCAGATAATGACCACCACTGAAACAGTTCGAGAACATGATAAAAAGCGTAGACACCAACGAGACAGCTGTCAAAAATAAGGAAATGTGCAAGTGATGTTGGCCTTTTAAGTGATCCAGAATGTAAGATTCAATTGACCGGGAAGCAAATTAATCCTTTCCAAATATCAGGGAATATTCCTTCTGGAACAATCATGCATCACTTATTTTGCAACACCAATTTCTTAGTTGAACATCCTCTACCCCTATCCTAATACACATTTTTCAAATTCTTATAATTTATTGACCCTCCACTTACAATATTTTTTTCTCCTTGATTTTGAAGAGTAGATGGAGAGTGTACGTGCGTAGAGTATTTAAATTTCTCATACAAGCAATGGTGAATTAATAAATTAATTGGGATTCTTAATTCGATATCTGCACAATTCCTCATCGGTAAGTACAGCTTTTCGTTATCATTTTAACTAGTTCATTGAACATGGTTTAATTCTTAATTCCATAAGCTATCTCTAGGATAGTTCTGCCTGTAACATAATGCTCATCCATTTAACCATTCTCCTTCTTACAACATGGAAAAGTTGCTTCCTAACAAAGGACTTTGCAAATTAATAACTTCACACTCGATTTTTTTCACCACATGTCAGGCAAAATCGTATGAAAGCCAAACGACTGGAAGTACAAAATCATCTTACATCCATCCTCTCCAGCCCAATATTCTCACTTAAGATGCCTCCCTCATTCGAATGACAAATATATTTATAGCGAAACTTCTTGAAATCAGTTCGAATATCATAGATATGGGATCTGAAACTTCGGGATTACCAATGTTAATTTTTCAAGTGAAATCTCAATGTTTCATAGTTCAAGTACAAAATCTGTTTAGTCCAGGCATTACGAAGTACGGATCAACTCCAGCGTTAATCTAAAAGAACTTAAGTACTCCCAATCTTTTATTATCGGCATCACCACCACTCCCCAATAAAATGCACTGAGTGCCTCTTAGAAGAAAAATTTATTCCCTATCTTGACATTTATACATGAAAATATATTATTACAAAAACACACAAGGTCAGCAAATGACGACGCTATTAACATACGATTTATTCTATTTAACACACAAAAAAAGAAAAAAAAGAAACAAAAGTGATGGTTTTAATTTTCCTGGATTCATATAGCAATTCAAACTTAGTTCGCCGGTGTATCTAAAAGTTCATCGAAAAAATCTTTGGTTCCGAGTAATTATCAAATACAATTCGTAGTAATCTATTGTACGAATTACAATATTAAGATCATGACAAAAGCGACTAATTTTAGCTGAGTAAAAATATTACAAGCAAACTTGATACACAATGTAGGATACAAGAAACTTTAAGAAGAGTTTATCCAACTGGGGGAAAAAACTCATGTACAAATCACGTTATTTCTAACATCTGCTTGCTGCAAAAATCTTCTGCTTTTTGCAAAATTTCTATTTCTGATAATTTCAACCTTGCAATCATGGACTTTCGAATCGTATCAGAAGATTTGTAAAATTCAGGTGGCGCTGGGTATGCGGCATTAAATGGATCTATTAATGTACCATATGATCTACGGAGGAGTGCGAAACGATCGTGGAGAAAGCTCCAAGCTTTTCGGATGTTATCTGAAGAACTTACTATTTCCTCAACTTGTTCCGATGTTAGAGGAATTTCATCCAAAACATAAATTTGAGCAAATCGGAATAAAGAATCATGAAAATATGGTTCAAATATTCTTATTTCGAAAGCGAAAATGGTCGATTCAATAATAAAGCCAAGAGTTCGAAACAAATGCATGCGTGCATCCTCACGTTTCGATTTCGGAAGCCCTGAAAATGACACTTCTAGAAATACAAAGATTAGAACTTTGCTCGTGAAGGAATTGAACCCACAATGAAACTTTTAATTCATTAATAAATCGCTTCGTGGAGAATAACTATTTCCTCTCACAGGAGGGCCGAGGAGAAGATTTGAGAACGTGAAATTTAAGAAAAAATAAATTTAAAATCACTAAATCATAACAATTCAGTATAACAAATACTAAATGCGATGCAGAAAGAACAGCAGGGAGAAGGAAAAAAAAATATAGAAGCTTTACCGATCAGTATCAAGAACTCACTGAACGATGCGTGATTCTACGAGTTTTATCGTATATATATTTTTACAAACATACCAATTTTTAACTTGTAAATATCTCGAATGTTCTTCTCTAAAGGTACAAAACCATTGTGTAATAAAAAATCACGACTGCTTCGCCAACCATAGAAAATGTTCACCGGTTCGAAAGGCTTATAATCACGAACAGCAATAATTTCTGCACAATCAAACTTATCCGAAAAATGCACTGCTTCATGGAACGCACCGTCAGTGTAACTGTGATTTGCCATATCCAGAAATGGTATCAGTGCAGGTACCTGATTAAAAAAGATTAAATTACCATGCACAGATAAGCAAACTAATGATGTAAAATATCAGCAAAAAAAATGTGATGATTTTCTATTACTAGACGCATTTAAAATTTTAAAATCTTGAAGCGAAGCATTGTCAGTGTGACTATTTCATGACAGCATAAAAAAAGATTGCAATGAATATTACCACTGGGATAATTTTAAATGTTTAATTATGCTGTAAAAACAAAGCATAATTAAATTCATTTTACAAAATATCCACTAGTGTATGTATACCACATTTAAAATTTTACATATATGTCTGAAGTTCTTCTGATGTCCTAACCAAAAATGGCATTTTAATAAACAAACCATTCTTGGTTGACCTAGTTCATCTCTCAAAACTTCACTCGGTATCATATTAATACGTGTTGAGATGCAGGCAACCGACCATCGATAAAGGTTAAACGTGAAATTCGCCGCAGTAAGGGGCGAATTAGTATATATTGGTTGCAGCATTGACATCTCTTCCTTCGACTTCTGAAACGATAAAACCCATTTATTACTACAAACAAATGGTTGCACGCTTTGCAATTATGACTAAAACATCTGCCAATTTTCTTGAGGAGCCAACTTCGGAACTAAATTTTAGGACAGAACTAAGTATCTAATCTCAGAGTATTACTATTCTTTGTTTATAGTAAAAATGAAAGAGAGAAAATGATTAAGAAAAACTTCAGCAAGTTTTTTAGAAGTGAAACATTACGGACTGAATAAAGGAGATGTTACTTTGAGACCGTTGGGTGGTAATATGAAAGTTTTGATTTTATCGACCTAAAAATCAAGAACCAATAAATTACTGGATAAAATAATGCTACCTTCTTTCTAAGACGAAACTGATCACTGCGTATAATTTCCAACAAAAAATGAATAAATTGTCTGGAAATATTTCTGTACAACAATAATGATTCCTCGAATAGCGGTGATGGACGTAAGCACTGGAAAATAAATACAACTAACATGTTATACCATCTAAAGCATCTCCAAACTGTTAATTATTAGATGCACTGTAGCTCTTATTAATGTCATAAGTACATGCTAGAAAAGTCTAAAGGTTCTCAAAGTTTTCTAAACATTCTTGATGATGTTTAGAAAACAATTTTTTGATTCCCTTGCTAACAAATTTACATATGCTTTAGATTGCTGTTTTTCCCAGTAATTTCCGGTAATGTCACCACCCCTTTTAAGATATCACACACCGACCCTTTAAAATAAAGCAATTATGATAAGTTCTTAGAGAGCCAACTTTATTCGCAAACATAATAGAATGCAATCTGTTTATGCAAACATCTTTTGGTTCACTAACTTGCAACTGTTCAATGGTGAAGTAGAGAGGAGTATTGAAGTTTTCAGGGAGTACTTTAATGTATGGTTGCCACTTTGACTCAAGGATCAACTTTTGACAGCATAACATCATCGCTAACGCAACATTATCCATTGAACGTATTATTGGGTCACGGTCGAATGCATGCCGAAAATTTGGATTTTATGGATTACTTTGAAATCACATAATTCAATCATATGATCTAGGAATTTCCAATAACACTCTACCAAAAACAAAAAAGTTACTTCAGGAAAGATGATGTTCGGGCTTGGTCCCATGAAAAAATTGCTTTCCGCGGTACTTTTAAGAGATCTGATCCAACTGTAACATAACCTGAGCTTGTCAAACCAAAACCATCCACATCTTCTGCATATGCAATTTCGACGAAATCATGGAAAATGCCAACTTTATTTGCCCATTGGAGGAAATCTGTTAGAGCTGCTTTACGTAGTTCTGAGTATCTGCAGCAAAATTTATTAACATATCAAGTTTTGAAATGAAAAAAAAAACTTTGAGTAAAGAAATTGGCACATTTGTCTTTCTTTTTCAGCGCGGTAAATTTTTTTATAATATGTAAAAACTGCATAATTCCAGTTGGATTCAACTGCTGGAACTTGCAATTTGTAAAAAGAGAAAAAGAAAAATTTCCACACTATTAAATATCAATCAGAAAACTTTGCTGGAGTTAATTTTAATCTCCTTGCTTGATTATGTTATTAAAAAAGTTGATTTTTCTCTAGAAGTTTAAAAATAGGGGACAGCATTTCTACACGAAGTTATCAGTTTCAGTAAAACCTGAAACCAATGAGAAATCATAAAATCCTAATGGGAAGCAGCTAATTGGCGAAAACTTTGTCTACATTGATAATTTATTGGTGAGAGAGAGAATCAATTAATACAAAATAAAAGAAAAAAACCTACGTTAGAGTAACATGTTTTGAACTATGCGAAAAAGTCTTTTGCATCATTTCAATCTCCAATAAGAATTCCCTGATCAACGTATGTTCTCTTAGCAATTCGGATGCATTCAGAACAGGTCCACGACACAGTATTGTTTCCCACAACTCTTCTGTTCGACTTTGAAGTTCTTTTAAGAACTTTCGGTACTGCGGAATGTCCACTTGTTCATATGACGATGATCCATTACGTGATTCCTTGTTTAAGCTCATCGCTGAAAACAGAACAACTTTCAGTAATGATGGTTTTGTTACAATCATATAACGTCATAGCAAAATTCCACAAATTAACTAACCCAATTTGTCACTAAATAATAAAAAATAATACTTTCGTGCTCAAGACAATGTCTGTTTTCACTATATTTTAATCATGTACCTTAATCGACGACCCTTTGAATG
Organism: Setaria equina; assembly: GCA_003012265.1. Taxonomy (NCBI): domain Eukaryota; kingdom Metazoa; phylum Nematoda; class Chromadorea; order Rhabditida; family Setariidae; genus Setaria; species Setaria equina. The sequence continues at coordinate 99,924 of PQVD01000319.1, forward strand.
TACATATATTATTTGGTAAAAAGGAAAATGTATGAAATCCATTTTCAGAAACACCTCACTATCAAACAATATATATATAAGTTTTCTTCCACTTATTATAAATGAGTAAAACAGTATGTTATTCAGCACTTCAAACACCATGTGGTAATCAAATAGGAGAATCTATTAATGATATAGGAGGACAGTAGGCCCAGAAGAACCCAACATCAAAGAAAAACCAGTGCAATGATAAAAATGTCTCAAAATATTAACGAAATATATGCATTTGAACAACCTCCAATATTTTTTTCCTTAGTTAAGCTTAATCCGGAAATGTTAAGCTAAGTTCCAGAAAACATTTGCGACACAACTACAACAAATGAATTTAGAATCGAACATCAAACCACAGCCCCTCAGAACGAATCCATTCACAGCTGAACGCGCCACCGTCTAGGATCGGGATGAAATAATCCGATCCACTTCACTTTCTTGTCTTGGATGTTGGCCTAGTCCGATAATGGCTACTAGTCTTCGTTTATCCATTAAGGACTAGTTAGATTTGACTTTAAATCTTTTCAAGTAAACTAACCTGTCTTCAGAAATCTAGACAAAAGATCTAACAATCTTAGAAGGCAGTGAATCCATTTCAAAGATTGGGAACTTCACGCAAACTGTAAACTATTTTCTTTTCTTTTGTTAAAAACTTCCTCGCAATGCAAAACAACAGCTTGCAGTTATCAAGAAATGTCTTTGAGAACATTTAAAACTACAGTACTATAACCCTTTTGAAATATGCAGATCATTTGGAATACTAGGAAGAAGTATTTTATTGGACTGGATTCAATCAATTGTTCAGATCGATTTAGTAGGGAAATAATGGAAATCCATTTATTCACTTTATAGTTCCAAAAACTAAGTTTCGAATTTTTGAAATTTCATATGAGAAAAAATGAGTGAAATATTGAAATTCTCAGTTAAAACAATTTCCGGATCTATGCGTTCAAAAATTTCGAATCCTTATAATAATTTTCTCATACTTCTTTAACGTTCATTTTCTAACGATCTTCATTACCTTCTTCGCCAAGTTTTGTGACATATTGTTGTCCTAACGATTTCCCATTTCTCTTTTCTTTTTTTTGATTTTTCAGAGGAATACATTATTCAGTAAGCCTTATTTCACGTCAATCTCTTCTTTAATTAATATCATCATTGTCACTGTCATCAAAATATTATTCAAAAAACAAGAGCCTCATCAGGTACTCAAGTCCAGCCATATCGCAAGTTACGCTGATGTAGTTCAGAGTCAAGTGACAGTCCATTTCAGATCATCTAATTGATTTTTACTTCCCTTTGCTCATCGATCGACCGTCTTTTTGTGATTTGAACCGATTCAGCCAGCTAGCATATGTGCTGTAATTTCACCTTATTTTGAAATTCATTTTAGTGCCACTAGACTTTTTTATTTACGCTCTCTCTTCCTTATAGTATTTTCCTGAAACGATTGAATAGAACCATTAAGAAAAAAAAAAAATTTGCAAGAATGCTTTATACGCTAAATGCAAATAGAGTTGCATTTAGATTATAATTAACAGATATTTGTGAAAGAGCTAGAAGTAATAATTGTTAAATGACTTCACAAATATTTGAGGATCCATCACCTTTTTATCGTTAAGACTGATAACTGCTGAGAAATCTGGGAAAAATTGGTGCCTAAAATGACCGATTGATTTCTGATTATGAACAACTTTTAAATACTACTCTTATCATGCAATGTTCTCCATATTCTCTTCAGATCCTCTTATCTCAAAGTGCGCCCTTCATGAATTTTCACTATTTTTCTCGATTCCATTTCTTTAAATTTTTTTATAACATTGAAGAGATGTATTCATTTTCAATCTTCTGGCTTCAATTTTTATTGTTATCTTTTTTGATGAAACAATGAAAACTTTGCCTTAAGAGAAATCAATATCAGCAGTGGCTTTTAGTACTTTTAAAGTTATCAATTTAATAAAATTTGAATATCAAATTTTTAAAAGATTTTATACTTCCTGCTGTTACAGCCACAGCTGAAAAGTTATGAAAGGCATTGGATGTAATAAGTAAAGTGTTACGCATATGTTAACAACAATTAACAATAAGTAGCAGCAGGTACTATATAATTTTTTGAAAATTTGCTATTCAATTTTATGAAATTGTTTAACTTTAAAAGACATAATCTAATCTTATCATTCATTCTTTTATTTCAGTTATCGAGTTACAAAAAGTTCATCATTAAGCTCAGAATCAACTACCGTATAAATCAATAATTGGGAATAAGCAGAAATATAGTACAGAATATGGTTAACACTCCTCTTGGAGATCCAGGAAATCCAGCAGTGAATTGATGCTAATAATTTCTGGAACCAAAATATAGCAGAATTATCGATGTGCTTCAGAAGGAAAAGAAACTCGAAATCACTAGTTTACTTAATAATTACATTCTAGATAGCTTTGAAATATTAATCGATGTAAAGAAAGGATTTGATGCATTCATTGTAAAGTGATTTTGAAGATGTCATTCTGATACTAATGATGACACTTTCTGGATACAATGCGTAACAGGTACAGCATTTCATTTCTGTACTAATTCATTTCATGTGTATTATTTTCTTCAAAATACTAGTCCATAAAACGATCTAAGGAAACTCTGGGAAGTCTCAAAATGTTGAAAATAATTTATTTGCGAGCATTTCAGACTACTTGAGTTATAGAATTGCCTTCTTAAACTGGTGAAGATCTACTCTCGAGATTGCAAGTTTACTGAATCATTCCTACATTTGCATTGTTGTTAAAATATCTTAAATCAGACTTCATAGAGTTTCAACTTTATTTTTAAATATGTCACCTCTATGAGATTTAGATTTTATTTTGCAATTTAATATATTATACAACTAGGACTTCTACTCTGACTGAAGCATTATAGAAAATCGTAACTATTAAAGAGGCCTTAATAGAAATAATCTGCTAGAGGACAAATGATGAAATGAAGAAGAAAGATGGCTAAGCTATACCACTGGTGATTTTAGACACCTTCTGGTTACTTTATTACGAGATGAATCTATAAGTATTAATGCGAATCAAATTTTTGCGTATTTACAATATTATTTGGAAGCAGTTACACATACCGATTCATGTTTTATTTCGTTTTCAAGTTTCCCATTTTCCAAGTTTTATTTTACGATTCAATATATTATATGCAACTAAGTACAGTCTTCTTTATTTGCCTACAGAATCGATAGGAAGTGATTCTGAAGAAGAAATCAGATATTTTCTCAACAGCATTAAATTTTATATGAGTTAGAGGTTAAAGAATCGTATCATTTTAGAGTAGAAATATGTATCTATCAATCTGCTCTAAGAACGATAGTGAAGTTAATAAAACTTTTTTTTATAGATATTGTTTTTTTTTTTAATTAATTAGCCGATTTGTTATTCGGTTTAGGCCACTGAATCAGAGCTTTTCAGGATGCATATGAGTTGGAGCAGAGAAACGAGAAGCGATGGAGTATTATTTAATTAGCGTTCAACGTTTATGAAAATTATTTCAGCTGCAACAAGTTCTGAATGATTACGAACAAATCACTAGGCATAGCATTGAGAAAGCACTTCGAGTTAATTTAGAATAGTGTTAATTAATCACTCTTCATTAAGGAGTGAATGAATTATATTTTGCTATCTCATTCCATCTTAAAACATTTTGTAGAATGAATTCAGGAAGGACTGTTAGTCCTGCTGAAGAATGTCCAGAATCGGCTTGGACACTCTGCTGCCAAGTTGTACGAGGCTATGAAGGTACCATACGTTTCATTTATTCCTGAATCTCTTGTACGCTCTCACGCAAATATTCTTGACGCAAAACGGCTTATTCATGACATGCAGTACTAACAGTTAAAGTGATCAGTTCTCATTACAGGGCTTTGGAACGAGGAACTAACCTCATCCGAATCATCGTATTATATTCCGAAATTGATCTAATACTAATCTAGCAGCAGTATGAGCAGAGTTATGACGAATCGCACACTTATTGCCACTGTTAGAAGCAATTGAAAATTCAATTTTTCCCCTTCATTTTCTTTTACTCCACTTTCTATTTAACATTTTGATCAAGCAAAGAATACATCAAAGTTTACTTGTTTAACCTTACAGAAAAATGAAAGTTTAAAAAACTTCATATCAACTTACAAAAATGAAAAGTATCTGCTCATTACTTAACTTTCAATAGTAGTTCTGAAGGAATAAAAAACTAAAGTGAAAATGAACGGCGATAAAATTTTTTGATTTACGAAGGAAATTATTGCTTTTAATTCAAATATTTTTTTTAAAAATAATAAAAATATAAAAAATAAATTTTAAAAAATTTTTTTTTTTAATATTTTTTTAAAAAAAATTTGATCAAAGTTTTCTACCGAAACAAACTATATACTGCATTTTTCTTTGTTTTTTATTTTCCTACTAGTAAAAAAATTGAGAAAATTAATATTAGACTGATCTCTTTAATAATTACATAATCGATTCTAATTGAAACATTTTATTATTTCTCTCGATTTCTAGCAGATCTTGTTATCGATTCCTCTGTGATAGTCAGACGGATCATTTTGTATTTGGACCAAATAATCTAATCTAGTATAGAATTAAAGACTAAGAGACGCTTTAGTATAAATTCAGATGCCTTAGATGAACAATTTTAAGGGAAACTGGACTAGAAATTTTTCCCTCACTCTTACGTAAAAGTGAAAGAGAGACAGCATTAGTATGCACTGATATATTCCTAAGGATAAAAATACTTAAAATTGCAAATAAAAATTTTTTCACTTACTTGGATGTGAACCTTTCGAACCTGCGCCTTAACAGAGTTTGTTTGGTTCTGTAATAGTTTGAAGTACTCCATTTTCGATTTGAAGTAGATAGATAGCAAAATTCATTCAAAAGATTTAAGCAGCAATCAGTCACGATCACAGTGAACCAAAATCCATTAAATTTTATGGAGCTGTGAGGATAAAAATTTGCTTTTCTCTGCGACCATCTTCAGATGCTTTGACATCAGCAAAGAAATAATGAAATTTACGCGAAATGCAAGTTACCTGAAGATCAGATCCATACTTGATGTATTTCTAAGAAAAGATACTTTCATGTCTGAACTAAGGAAAGTAAAAAAAAAATAAATGGTACTTATCTATTCAATGATGGTTAAAGTTCTCAACTTAAGACATGTTAATTACTTTATTTTATGGCTCCAGCCATATGTTTCAGCAGCATTCAGAAGCAGAATGTGGTAGCTATAATTCTGGAGACTTATTACAAAAGTAGAATACTGCAAGCATCGGAAGTTTTACATCGATAAAAATAAGCTTCAGTAAGAAAGAGATGCGTTGTTATGGTGACAGCTGTCATGGCATTGACCGGATTTATCAAATTCAATATAAAACTATTCTTGCTACTTTGAATCAGAAAATTATAAACAATTAGTAATCATCGATTTCCTCTTCATTTCTATTCTCTTTCTATTTCCCCTACATCGTCAGTTACTTCATCATCAATTTTTCACTATATCCTATGAAAATGGCATAATTTATCTCACAAATTATTCTGAAGAAACTTTAATTTCTCTATATGTGGGAATACAATTAACTTTTGAATATTTCACTATATTACCTTTCCTTTTTACCTGCCATTAAGATGAACAAGACCAATTAATGATAATGCTTATTCCGAAATATTTTACATAAAATAACCTAAAGCAACTTTACGATTACTCAAAGTAATCTCAGAGCCAGTATCACTTCTTTCAAGCTTCTGAACTAACAATTCTATAACATAATATTTCCACTTTAACTCAAGCCTATCTATATTTTTCCTCAATCAAGTGATAAGCAATTTTCATCAAAAAGGATTTTTTTTTTAGCATAAAAATTAGAGCGAAGCATTTTCTCTTGTGATGCTTTCTGAAACAGCACAGAATGAGTGTCGTACGACTTTCGCAATATTATCTACAATTATTGCATGTTTGGGAGCCTTTGTATTAATTTTTCTGCTCCTTTATTTAACTTATTTAAAGCCTTTTTTCGATGCCCACAAATATTGCAGGGAAAAACGAAATGGTCAGTTTGATTTCGTAATATTTTGATTTCATTCGTTCTTCTAGATAAATAATTTCTTTTCATTGCAACGACCAAAATAAAACATTTTAACTTCAATGATCAAACCGAAACATCTTTTATAATTAGCAAATTTCAATATTAATTTATATTAATCCTTTCTCTTCTCTTATTATATCAATTTCGTTTTGAATTCAATTTAAATCAGTTATTTTGAAGTGAATGAAGAAACTTTCACTTTTATTGACACTGATGCCATAAAACTTCGAAATTTCGATTGAGTTAAAAATTTTCTACTGAAGAAAAAACTCTGTATAATTATTAATTTATTTGCATACATCGAAATACCAAAATTTTCAAATCATTCATTACCGGATGAATTTTGCTAAAGGCAAATATAAAAGTATTAATTTAGAGACGGGACAACAGTTACCGGTGGTGAATGAACTAGAACAGTACGATATCCAGGTAACGTAAGTTTACACAAACTAGATTCTTTCTAGGAGAGATCCGTTTCATCTTATCGTACACTTCTTTCAGTTTTTTTTAACGAGCTTTTAAAATCTGAATCGAATAACAAATGGATAAATATTTTAATAGATGCTTCCTCTTCAGTATCCATTCTCAATTTCAGAATAAATTTTCATATCCAAAATATATTTACGATGTCCGAATAACACCTGAAGAACGTCGCAAGCAGAGTTATATAAAAAATCACGAACGTAGACGACGCAAAAAGAAAAATCGGTTAATTCCACTTCCAACAATTAACGAAAATTATGCTAACAACTATATGCCAAGTAAGCTTAATCAATATGTTACATTAAAATTTACAGGTTGTTTTCTTGTTTATTGTTTACTCGCACATTTATTTATTTAATTTGTTTATTCACCATCAATGATTTTCATTTTATTTTAAAGCACCTTTAAAAGACATCGCTGTTCATTCTCAGTGCTGAAATTTATTTTTATATATACAAGAATTAACTTGCCATTTGATCTAATTGAAGTTCGAAGTAAGTGATCCAACTGACATTCAAAGCAGAAATTTCTAAAAGATATATGCAATTGTAATTAAGATTAGCAGAGAACATGATGAATATTATGATGATAATGGTATTATTTGCCAGAAATAAAAATTGTTTCGTTTCGGTTTTCTTCCTCGAAAAACATAATGTTCGATTGAGAATTCTCTTAAAAAGTGTTCAAAACACCCAAATGAAGCATTTGACGGACTCTACAGAATTAGTCTTCGTGGTTCGGAAAATTAATCGGGAGATTTTTGAATTTCGTGGTCAGGAATTTTGAAAAAAAATAATGTCATTTTTTTGTTCCGAACACTCTCTATTTCCTCAGTTAACTTCATTATCTTTAACTGTCTTCCCTTCTGCTGCTGAACAGTCAGAATGTAAAAAAGTTTCCTTCTGAATTTCTTTTTCAGAACCAACTTTGATCAGTGAATGGGCTATTGATAACAGCACGTACCGTTACGAGGATGAATTGCGGAATCGCTGTAAGTGTCGAAATTGTGCCTTCGCACGAATCATACGTACTACCTCAACGTTTAGGCCGGCGCTAATTTCAGGACGTCCGGAATCTCACAGTACACCTGTATAATATTTTGTGATTTTCGGAATTTCTCATTTCAGTTGAGTCTGTCCTTAAAATGAGTAGTATTTTTCAAAATGAAAACATTAAAATGAATGATCCTAATGCATTCTTGAATTTAGATAAATTTTTGAACTTATCTAGAAGGTCAAGAGATTTACTTTCTACTGCATTTTAAGCAATAAGACAAGACGATAATTACTTTAAAAATAAAATGCTTGAAAAATGTAAAACTGAAATAAATGATTTTGAATGAATGATTTTGCATCATCTTAAACATTCCAAAGAAGACTGCATCATACGTGTGCATAATTAATTTCCTTCATAGATTCAGTATCGATAACTTCTGAGATTAACGTAACATTTCCCCATTCTTTCTTCGTCAAAAATTTACGGCGATGGAACCTTGTTTGCTGTGGAAATTAGAAGCTTATCTGATACTCAACTGTCCTACTACTATAATCATTGATCCATTTATATCACCAGAGTTGAAAACAAATGACTTCAGAACGATACATTTGGATATGTCAGATATTACATTTATTTAGGGGAAGAAAACGTATAAACACTTAAGCATCTGAAAGCAGCTAGTAAAGTTCCACTGAAGACTGTAAATTATTCTAAAAAATTTTAGTCTATTTAACTTAATGCTTCTTAGAAGGAAAATTGCATCCAAGTGAACTTTCTGCAGCATTCAAAAAATCAGGAAAGACGAATGATTTTGTTGCCACAAATTCGGTGAAGAAAGAAGTAATTGTGAGTACTTTGCAGTAGATTATTGATATGAAATATGCAAGGCTGACTGATTTCAACTGATAAGTTTCATGTAACAGGTATGAATCACACAGGTACGTTGGTAAACGTCCAACATATCATATAGCTTCTTCTTTAACCAGATGTTAAAAACACTATTGCTTCGATACTTTTTAATTTCCTTTTTTTTTTTTTTTATTTTTTTTTTATTCAGATGTTAAAAACACTATTGCTTCGATACTTTTTAATTTCCTTTTTTTTTTTTTTTCAGATATAATCACCGGAAATTTAACTGATGAAAGCAGTTCAAATGAAATTTGAATAAGTTTCAGACTCCGAGGATCTTGTGTAAAAAATATAGCTTTGTTCTTAATCAGTTTATACATTTTAAAAAGACAAAATTGAATTGCGCACAAGCTTGAGACTTAAAAAAATAAAATTAAAAGGGGTCCAAAATAGCTCTACTTATTATATCATCCATCACACTCTTGTGTCATAACTGATAAAAATCAAAAAATAACGAGAAGACTGCTGATAACAATGTTCGCATAATTTACTGTTCCATAATTATCAGATTCACTGAAAGTAAAGGGAAATAAAATTTTTAAGAAGTTTGAGAAGTATAATTTTGGTTATAGTGATTTTTTTAGTTTTTTTTTAGGTATAATTTTGAAGTTTTTCAAAGAAGAGAAATTTGAATATCAGTTAGATTGATTTCTTTTAAATTTTCTCCAATAATTTATCATTTAAGTAGCGAAATTATTGTTTTCCAACATAACAGGATTGAAATAGATTTATAAAATTTTAAAAAAAATCAAAAACTTAAAACATCAAGTTTTTCTTAATTAAAATTTATAAGAATATTGTTGAAATATCAAACAGATATTAAAATTATTTTTAGAAAGGAAACAACTAAGCATTTGAAACATGTATGCAAAGTTTCATGTTATATTTATTTTTTAGATACACAAATTGTTTCCAAACATCTGCAGAACGTAGACAGAGGCATAATTTTGTTCGAAAGAAGACTGCCTTCTAAGCTGGAAGAAAAGTTTCTAGGTTTTCCTGAAACTTTGAAGTTGACAAGAAACATTAGGGAACACTGCCAATCGATGGCTTGAAAATTTTTCTGATCTTACTTAATTAATATTAAAAATCATTATATTAAATTGAACTGATTTAAACTAAATAGAATGTAAATTAACAGAAATCCATGAATTTTGAAATCCGATTTCTAGAACTAATTAAATAAGCAAAAAAAAAAAAAACTTTTCTAATCTACAAACAAGACGTTTTACTACTATTTCTCTTCTTGTGTCTCCAGAAATGCATCGATCGAGCATTTTGAAGTAATTACGAAGCAATTTTAAACCACAAAATTTCAAAAAAAAAAAAAATTTCAAAAATGAATTTTTGGTAGTTCATACTTGGTTTAGTTCAGAGCAGTTTAATTTACAATACTAGTTAACTTAACTTTTCCAAACTAAATCAAATGTAAACTAGTAAGAATTTTAGTATTGTTTAAACAATCTAAAAGACTACTGATTTTTCTGATAGTCCATTTCATGCAGTAAGTGACAAATACTGAGAGAAATGCTGACAAGTGATGAGAAAGCAAAAGATACTTTTTCAGTTCGAAAACGTTGACAACGAACTGATAGCTTCGTTCATAAACGAAATCATTATCAGACAGAGAATTTGTTGAGGCCATTTGATAACTTAAAAAATTAGCATGACTGCAAGAGGGGTTGGGATAGATTGAGGAACGAGAAGTTAGTGTTGAAATTAAGAGAAATGAATTCAGCCTTCAATTACTTACTTTATTTAGTTAATGTGACTGCAACATTTAAACGTTTCTTAACTTCAGAAAAATCGTTCGCTCATTGTCCGAATATTATATTATTTCGAACTATACTGTGGAGGATATTTATATATTCTTCTGTCAAAAAAGGAATAAGACTACTTGTATATAAAACAATTTAATTTTTGTAAAAAGAGTGATAATTGATAAAAGTGTATTTTCAAAACAAGCCAAAAAAGGACACGCTGATCGAGTTTGATTTAAAGCATCGATGAACAAAACTAAATGATTAGCAATTAAATTACAAAATAATGGGGCAAGCAATTGGTGATAAGCACGATATCAATGCATTAAGTTGTCTTTAATGATTCATAAATCCCTAATAAATCGTTATATCATTAAATGAAAGTATTCGGAAATATTTCTGACAATACGTCTTTTTTTTCTTTTTTTTTTTAATATCTTTGCTTATTCATCCAAATTATTTTAGCTGCAAAGATAGACTGATGCTTTTAAATGAAGAATTCTTTTTTTATTATGCTTACGTATCATGCAAAATTTTGCTAGTGTGGATAAGCAAACATTTCTTGAAAATTTCGAACTTTTAGTGAGAAAATTGGACAGTGATGAAGGGAAAATAGAGAGATATTTGTGTTGAGAATGACGACGAAAGCGAAATGAGAAAAGATAAACAAGCTGAGGCTAGAAATAAATTTCTTTTCCTTGCAGATTTTTAGAACTGAAGAAGAGTGAGCAAAAAATTATAGCTTTTAATCATGTACAAAAAACTCTTCGCATATGATTAAAAGCAAAGTATTATGTTTACCTGTTGCTTCGTTCCTCGCTTCATTCTGCCTCTTCATTCTAGTCTTAGTTTTATTTTAGAAAAGTAAGAAACTAGCTAGCTTAATGAGAAAGAATGCAGGCATATGCAACACCTGACTGCAGCCATTGTTAAATCTCGAGAAGATAGATCCACTCTTGCTCTATCGATGTATCGCTGCCGTAGCTGCTGCTATAGCTATTGTGAAAATAGAGCTCGAGCTTTTTGTGAACATCAGTGTGCTTTAGCAGCATCCAGAAGAAGAATATATCTAGGAACCGGATCTAAACAAGTCTGCTGAAAGGGTTTTGCATCACAGAAACGAACTTCTTTCATCCACTTCTCTTCTGATTCTCCCTGTCAGTTCGATCACAGCCAGCTACTACCCATCTCGTCTTTTCAGTTTCATTTCATTCATTCTCCACAGCATCATTTAGTGGCAACAACAGCAAATATGCCTTCACAAGCTGGTAATACTTTCTTTTTTACCCAAAATATATCAAATATTCAGAAGATATCTTGACAATGCAAATGAAAATATGAAAGTTTTTACTTTTTTATTTTAAAATTAGAAAGTGACATTTTATGAATTCTATAATTAGCTATAGAATAAATGTAGCAAGAAGATATTAATTCAGGCTAATTGAAAAGAAAATGAATTGAAGAACGATTTCAGCTTGTTAGATAGAAGACCTTTTAGATTAGCATCACGTGGCTAACGTAAGTGTAGATGACTGTGTTACGTGATAGCAAGTGAATACTGTTGCGAGAACAATCAGTTAGGATGTTGAATATTTTCAAAGAGAAATATTTCGCTTTTTTTAGACAGACCTGTTTTTATACGAATAAAAATTTACTGTTTTATTAGTGATTATGTGCACAACAGTATTTTATACAGTAATATATAGGTGAGTCAAAAACTGGCAAAGTTTGGTTAATGAATTATATCTGCCAGTTTGTAGGAAATATATTTGAGAAGATAAACTTGCGAACATTCTTCGTGCTTAGTGATAAGATAGTTATCAAATAGTATTATAATTTCGCTTGTCGTTTTATGACGATTTACAGATAACAGTAGTTAGTTTATACTAGTCATGACATTTCATAGAAGTGTATCAATAATTCCTTCGGCAAATAAGTTAATGTTGCTTCTGAAATTCTTGTCATGTCGAAGAACGACCATGAATAAACTATCTTTATCAGTCGAACTGTTGAAGTTTATCAGAAAATTGCTAACCATTTCTACCTTCCTTTTACTTTCTTGGCCAAGAATTTATAGTGATTATCTAAGCTTAATGAAATTAAGAACTGTCGATAAGGGAAGCATTTGATCATATGGTAAATTTACAAAGATCGTATTCATCTACTCTTCGACGAATAAACTTGTTAGATTTAATGGTTAAGTAGAATAAGTCTTATCCCACTGGCCTAATAAGAGCTGCTTAATAATCAATGTTCCCTCCTGAAGAGCTTTTTTTTTTTCGGTTCATGAAGGAGTACGCTGCTTTAATTAGAGAAAATGAAGAACTGTGAAATCTCAAGGGGATAACAATTTCCCTAAAAAGTTAGTATTTTTTTTTGAAAACCATAACTTCTTCAGAAAAATTATAATAAATCTGAAGATATTGACTAATTTTAGTCGAAATTTCTAGTAATCTTAGATATATAAATGGATTGTCGAAATTTCAAATAGGATTTAATTTCAGTTTAGAACTCTTCAAGTTTACTTCTAATCAGCCTCTTATTGATTTGTTTTTTGATATACAGCTAACTACTCTGGTTTTGTCTTGAGGATTAATTTACAACTCTATCCAAAACTAACTGGTTGAAAATTTTACGGGAAATAATTTGAATTTTAAAAATACTCATGAAAATAGTGGGTATACTATTTACACTTATCGTTTCTTCACTGAAAAGTTACTCTGCTTTTTACTGTAAATAGTGTTTGACGATAACAAATAATGCACGTATAAAATTTTCGAACATTAAGTATAGCGGATCAGTTTTTATCAATATCTATTTAGGTACAAAAAATTGTTGAAAAATTCAAAGTTTAGCTAGGAATAAAAAGTTTGAATTTGGAGTTAAAAGTTAAAAAATTATTTCTGAACAATAAATTAGTGATCTTCAGCTTGAAACTTACCACAAACCTGTGCCTTTCTTCAACAATTATTCCTTGTATTTAGCTATTCATCTTTTTTGATATTGAACAAGCCTACAAGTTACTCAAACGACTTCCTCACTGAGATCTGCTAGTCTCGATCATATCCTTAAATTTAAGGATACACTAAATTTTTCCCTCAGGTTTAGTGGACTGCATGAATTTATCAGCTTCTTTTAATCTATTTGTTCAAGATTCGTAACATAGTTCAAACTAGTTTAAATTCAAAATTATAATCTATTTTTTACTATCAAAACTGTTACAGTGACCATTTGTACTATTTCTACTGCACTTAGAAAGCAAGCAGAATGTGATTTTATGAAAGCTAGATGTTTCCTTTCCTGATATCTCTAGAAGTTACTTATTTATCTTACCACTTTTATCACTGTATGATTAAAGCAAGTATTCCCATGTTGGGATCTACGACATGTTAAAAGCCGTACAACTATCAGAATGCTTTCTGGTGTGAAATTCAGAAGCTTGCTGGCATTATTTCAGTTAATTAGTTCAATTATTTCACTGCTACTTCCATGACGTATAATTGCACTAATTTGCACAACGAATTCCTATAAACTGTGCAGCAACGAAGTTTCGTATTCACACATCACTGTTTTCATTTTGATTTTAGCTCACCGAAATAGCTCACATAATTTAGAATTCTTTGGACGATATACTTCCACAAGTAATTTTTTAGAATGATAGATGGATATAGTCAGTATTTAATTTTATATATAAATAGTCAATAAAGCGTTTGAGTGAATTGAACATAATTTCGATCATAACGGATTGTAACAACTGATTTAATCTGATAAGACTGATAAGAGAAAACAAATTCCGTTGCTGTTGTCCTTCCGGTCGAATTCGAAAATTCAAACTTAACAGTTGCCCAATTGGCTGAAAAAAAAAAAAAAGAATTCTTGTTAAATGTTTGCATACGTCTTTTCCAGTCTGTTCAAGTCCCTCTAAGCAACTGTTCATGATAGGAGTGTTACTTCGCTAATCATCTAGCTCTTATCAGACTTGTCTTACCTACGACTGCTCCTAGCTAGTTATCCTACATCTTACAATCATCAAGCTACAAGAAGCAATTAATTAGGAAGGAAAAGAACGAAAGATAGGACAGCAGTAAATAACATAAGAGAGAAAATAATTTTCAGAAAAAGTGAAGAATTGTCGCAGTAAATATTTGTTAATTAGATAAGTCACCATAACTGATGAAGGTGTCTCTGTTATAAGGAATCACATGCAATATTTAGATGGCCCCTAGTTCCGGTTCCGGTTCCGGTCATTTATCAGATTGAGAAAAAGATGTGGAAAGGTCGGTAGGTAATAAATGTTGATTGCAGAGCTGAAAGAAATATTTTTGTTATACGACGAGGAATTGGACGGGAAGATAGATGGCACTCAAATTGGCGACGTTGTTCGAGCTGCTGGACTGAAACCCACGAATGCAATGGTGGTTAAAGCAAGTGGAACTGAATACAAACGAAAGGGTGAAAAACGTTTGACATTCGAAGAATGGATGCCAATTTATGAGCAGCTCAGCAAGGAAAAGGTTCACAACTTTTCTTCACTTTTACAGTAGCAAATGGATCAATTATGTCTTGATTGGTTAATTACTGAAGATTAGTTAATTACTAATTACTGGAGAACGAAATGAGAATTAGCGGTAGTTTATTTCAGGAACAAGGAACGTTTCAGGATTTCGTCGAGGGACTGAAGGTTTTTGACAAAGAGGAATCAGGAAAGGTGAAATATATATTTCTTTTTAATCTTTATTATTCAAATTCCAATTTATCAATGATTAGATTCTAGTAGAATGTTACGTGGAAGAGAAAAACGAAACAAATCGCATTTTTCGGGTTTGGATCACAATAATGGACTTTTTATACTTCTAAATAAATTCATATCTTACATCTCCATTCTTTCATTGCTAACAACAACAGTTTAATCGCACGAATTATGATCCATAAAAAATCAAGCAATTAATTAATGTCTTCATATCGATAGGTAGTAATCGATCGATCGACAATTCATATACTTCATCATGTTTGCAGATAATGGCTGCAGAATTAAGGCACGTGTTGATGGCTCTAGGGGAGCGTTTGTCAGCTGAAGAAGCAGATGAAATAATGAAAGGATCTGAAGATGCGGAAGGCATGGTCTCCTATGAAGGTTGTTGTTTTATCAGTTCCGTAGAAGCAACTGATCATTATTCCTACCAGAAGTTCTTGCTGATATCGTTTTTCAGCATTCGTCAAGAAGGTACTAGCTGGACCGTTTCCGGAGGATTGAATCGGCTGCAGTGCTGAACAATATACTTCAATCCATCCATACTACAAGAAAAACATGTCCACTCAAACTCCTTCTGTTTTCTTTCGAAATGTTCAATTAATTTTAAATTAATACCTTAAATTCTTATTTCTTAAACTCAATAAAGCCAAAAACTAGCTGTTGTAATAAAGGAGTAGAGTATGTACTTAACCTCAAAAGGTTGAAAAATACGACAAGCCAATGGATAATTTCTGATACCAAATGCATAAGCAATTTGTTCTCGAAAAATGTAATTGTTTGATATCATTTTATTATTTTTAAAACATCTTCTATCGTTATCACTAATTCTACGAGTTATGCTCACTTTAGCTAAGCATTGTATCTTCTTATAACGTAAGAATATTCAAAAAATAGCTATCCCACCGATAAAAACTCTATCCGAACAATATACAGACATTGTAGCCAACAAATTGTTTCTCCGCTTTTCTGCCTAATGAACTGCCCATAAGAAATTAAAATTTCGGGCATTACTGCGAGCTGATAGAATAATTGATGCGTTCATTAAATCACATGGCTATAATGTCATTCTTCCTCACAAATACCAGAGAATCCACTAGTAAAAATTATTGGGTAAGCCGAGCTCTCTGTATTTCGTGTTCAGCACATTTCACTGACATAATTCAAATTAGCAAATAGTTGGATAAACGATTAGCATAAAAGTACTCTTGTACAGCCATAACGAAGGTGGCAGAAAAAAATTTGAAATTCAAAACTGCACCGGAATCTGGCAAAGATAATGCAGAACAATAATGGCATTCCAAGGCTAAATAAAAGAAGTTATGAAATGCAAGGTGGAGTTGAACGACATTCTATCAATATGCATCACACCAACACGCTTTTTTTCTGCTAAAAAAGAAGTTGAGCAAGTGATCTTGATGGAAAGTCTTTCTCTCATTTTTCTTCGATAAAATTAAGTCGTCTTTGCTCCAAAAAGTACCATGATTTACTGGAACTGAATTCCCGAAAATTATCCCACATTTCCTCGAAATAATTGTAAAGATTCGAAAATTTCGAGTAAGCCTCAAGGTCAACAAGTTTCATATTGTTCCGAACAGGTGCGCTCTTTTCTTCTACGTCAGTCAAGAAATGGATGCATATAGGCATCATCATTATGAACATCGAAAGACTATTTATTAATTGATAACATATATATTGAAAAATTGATAACAGAGGATTTAGTTTCCCGACTTGTTTTCCTCGTGAAATCAATGATTATTATCACTTTATCTTTTGTTACTAAGCTTATATAGATTTATTTCGCTTACAATAAAGGTCCAGTTCAAATACTAACACATAATGAATCCAGCACTGCATCTAATCGCCTAAAAAACATTTACTACATCCACTAAGATCGCCCGCTGACCCGTAAAGCTGTCGCAATGATCTGTTCCTTGCTTTCCGCCTTCAGTCTTTCGGTTTCAGCTTTGTTTTTCGCACTTCGTGATCGAACAAGGTAAAACAACAATAAATACGTGTATATGCGAGCTCGACCACGATTTACGTAACCTAAAAATCAAGTATAAAAATGGAAAGCAGTGTTTCTTTCCATGAATAGTGATGTTCACATCAAGATCAATACCAGTCATAGTAGTCAAAATGCAACGAAATAAGAAGAAAAGGTAAGTCCCAACACTGAACTGATCCATATAATCTTCTCCGAAAAAAAAACTTGTCGACTTACTATCCTAAACTGGGATTACTTACTACATCCAAAAAGACGGGGATGGTTAAACGAAAGTTTACTCTTCCAGTCAAGCAAGCATAGAGTGATTTAAAAAATGACAGTTAGGTAAACGTTGAAGAATATTCACTCATTTTTTAATAGATACGGAACTAAGCATCAACATCTAATCGTTAATGTAAGAAAGCTAGGAGAGCGGCGCTGCAAATATGCGTAAGCCACATGTGCCACTAGCTAGTCGTAATAGCTACAGTTTTATCCAACAAACTAGGAACTTACATGATTCTTCTTTGAGCCAAAATCTAGCTTCCCACCATTTGTACATCGGTCGTAAAAATACATTCGTTTTCATTATATGTGTCGCTTGACCATATATTTGGGCAGCCTGTCCAGCAATTTGCTTCATTAGCGTGATCCCTTGTTTCATAACAACTGCTACTTGAGCCATTTCTGTTATGACTTATAATTATTTCTTCAGTTGGAGCTGAAAGTTTTATAATTCGGTCGAATTCTCAGAAGAAACGTCATCCTACTCAAAAAAGGCTGTAAATTTATTTAATGAGGAGAGATAAAAACAGAGAGGATCTCTACAACGAGAGATGATATGTGATAAGGACATCTGGAAGGGAAATGCCACGCAACATCACCAGCTGAAGGTAACACGACAAGTGGAAGGAACCTGGAAAAGATGTAGTGTGCCAGATGATTATCCAGAAGAAGCGCGGATGTAGCAAGGCTATCTAAAAATGACGTGAAAGTTGGAAGGCCACCTGGAAGAGATGCAATACATAACAACATCGAGTCAGGATAACCCATTAGTTATACCTACCTCCTCTACCTTCCCCTACAGTGGTAAAAAGTACCAACTTGAACCACAACCTACCTCTGATCAACGACAGTGTGAAACCAACACCTGATGAGTGAAACTACTGCGGTCACTTTGAGCTGTAATAGTGAAAAGGCTCTTGAAGTTGGCTTCTTAGTATTATTTCAAATTTCGAATTTTTATTCATGTCGTTCACGTATTACGCACAATCGAGACGTGGCATGCCCAATCTAGGTGTTTAGTGTTTGTTCGGATATTTCTGATAAGGTGCCTTTCTATCTTAATTCAGCACTTGATGTTTTGAAGAATCTCTAGTTCACATTATCTGGAATGAAATGTAGTTTATTTATATCAAAGATGGTTTAAATTCTCGGATTTTTGCTACTTGTAAAAGAACTTATGGTTTAGGCTCAACCTCCCTTTGCTCTTAGTATCTCAAAAATTATTTTATACACTTTTTTTATTTTATAAATTGAACTAACAAGCTGGAAAAAAACTGAACTAATCACAGAGAAAAAACCGTAGTTCTCTATGAAGTTGTAAATTGTTTTGTTTTAATCAAAAATATTTTCAGAAAGCTTCATAATGGTTCAAGAAAATAAGTCTGAGTTATATTCTCTAAAAAAAGAATTATTGTTGCATATGAAGAACTACATCGTTGCTACCATGAGCGCAAGGAAGGAGGTTATAATTATGTATTTCTTAAATTAATGAAAAATTAAATTAAATTCACAGAGAACATTGATTAATGAAAAAAATTAATGAAAATTAATGAAAAAAACATTGATTTTTACAAATACTGAAGTATTATATTCAAAACTGTTGACTACCTTGTCAGGTAATTGAACTATAGATACAGTAAAATTACGTTGTATCAATAAAAGGTGAGTTGCTACTATAATTTGGTTCAAAAATTAAATTGAATTCGCGAAGTTTGTCCGAAATTGTCTTGTGATATTGCTAAGTTGCCAAATTCTTTACGTGCGAAACATAAATTTACAAAGCTATAAAATTAATCTTACAAATTAGCAAGATATTGCAGGAGGCTTATATAATATTTTGAAAATTTACTTTAAGGTCTGTGATGCACTGAAAGAGTTATTCGATGCTAGCAGTGCCGATTTTTACAACCTTTCATCAACTCTGAAGCACACAAGGATAATTCGGTTGTTAATAACATGTCTGGAGAAATATAAACCTCATCAACATTTGGAAGTATGTAAGAAAAATAGAATCACGGGAGATATGTAGGGAGACCTATTAGAGTTCTATCATTCAGTCATTTCTAAATGATAACAGAACTGTAGAATAAGGCATTAAAATTTGTTCCCATCGTTAGGTATTTAATTGCATTGATATATTCTTGATTTACCACTGTTCTTGTCGAATTTATTACTAGCATTTACTAATGGAGGTACTTTCTTGAATCTTAAGGATGCCTTCTCCGTATGGAATTCACGTTTAGCTCCTGCAGTACTGGCACTTTCTAATCCTGCTGAACGGCGGAAGTACAGCAGCCATGCAAAATTACTTGCTGCTTTCTTACTTGATTCTGATGAGGCTAGTTTTATTTTTCTGAAACTAAGCTAGTAGTTTTTTTTTTTTTTTTTTTAAACTAAATCAAAAAGATTTCTTTTTTGCTGAATAACCAATTTCATTATTCCTTACTAAAATGATAAGCTCTTTATTTAATTTATAGAGCCTTGCAAGTATTATACCCGGTTATGTTACGCCATTTAAAAAGATTGTTTTTAGTATACGAAAGCGATTATCTGCTTAGGACACGTCGTGCGGTTGCATGATGACGACATCCATTCAAAGTTATTGCTCACGTACTGGTTGTGCCTTCTGGGATATTGGTCATTGGCCAAAACGCAGGTGCTTCATAAAGAAAGTATGAAACGGATTTACTCCCTTCACAAGGAAATCATTAATGAAGTTATTAACGACATTATTCATCTACATGGAGGAAAGACAGTGGTATGGCTGTAACTATTTGTTTGACTTGAAAAATCAAATTAATATTGTCTGATCTCAAGGTGGAGAGTTGAAATTGTTTCTCTTACTTGATTACTTAGAAATTAACTCGGTAAAAAATGAATTATTTTTGAGAAAATTTAATGTACTCAATTTATTAATTGAAATGCGCTTCACACAGAGCCATCCGGATGATGCGTTATCAGTACAAGAACATATCCTTAAAACTATGCAGTGTTTTGATTCTGCCCTTACGGAATCGAAAGCAAAAACCTTTCAACAATACGAAGCGCAAATTCTTGTCAAACGAGTTTTGATAGCTGCTAGTCACTTTTCATCTGCTGATTTAGCTTTGGTAAGTGCAATTTTGCAGGCTTGAATTTTATTAAAAGTGCCTCGATTGTGAGACCGTTTATTGATATCGCGATTAAGGAACTTCTGATCAAGGGCATATATTTTTTAATTAACCTGAGCTATACACGTTTTGCTTCAGATTGGCGATCCATTACAAAATTTGGATTTCATAAAAGCTCGTTATGAAACTCTAGTGAAATGTCGAAGTACCGCGTATTATGGGAGCAATGTGAAGGATGAGGATGTCGGTTACGCTGCATTTGGCAGAATGTTTTTTTCAACTGAGGGCGAATTTCAGGAAACGAAAATTGATGAATATCGTAAGTCGAAAAGTTTTGTTAAATTTTGAGTCTGTTTTTTTTTTTTTTTTTTTTCTTAGGTGTTAATGGAACTGGAAAGCTTGGAAATTACCGTTGTGAGGTCTGATATCCCGACCGGTATTTGAGAGCAATTTTAAAGTACAAAGCTTCGTCCCTCCTTCAGATTTTTAAATGTGTTTTGTCATTTTTGTCGAAGCAAAATTCCTGGACAGGTAGTTGAGTTATCCCCTCTTCCTCCCCCCCCCCTCCAAAAAAAAAAAAAAAGTTTTTGCAGATAACCTTTAACTGGCTATTTTCAGAGATTAATTTACATCGTTCATCGTAATTCTGAAAATATTTATTCTTTTTGCAGTGAAATTAAATGCAGTTTTGGCTGAACATTTCAAAGTAGTACTACAACTATGTTCTAATTATATTGAATTAGGAATCCTTCGAGAAAGTGAAAGTGAAGGATTGAAATTGTTGTATCAAGCTTTGAAAACTACAAATCTTCAGAGGTTTCTTTTTAGGATCATATTTATTAAAAAATCAAGATTTAATAATTTTATGCAAAATCCACAAATTTCATTTCCACGTATCTGTATCATTTCATAAAATCTCTTGTTTGGTTCCTTAGTTTTTGATTCTTGATTAGATGTTTGGCGGTATTGAATGTCTTATTTCTGACATCGACTCTTGCTCGTGGAAATGGTGTGAACGTTCGTCCAGAACCATTTCGACCCTTCATTGCCTCTGTCTGGAATGTTAGTTGTGTTGCTTTATTTAATTATTTCTGAGGTTATTAATTATCAGGTTTGGAAAATAATATCAGCTAAAGTCGTTCTTATTGCTGGCATCTCTCTTATTGTAATTATAATTTCTTAAGAGGAAATCGAAAAATGGAATTTCCGCAAATGAAGAAAAAGACAGGGAGGTAAAATTATTCTGTAAAAGACAACAACTAAGTGATCATGATGAAAATGAATCAAACAAGTAAGTGTATTATCTATTGCTTTCTCTTTAGGTATTATGAGATTAGAGAGTAGTACTGCCTTTTAACTTTATTGTTGGCCGTCATCCAAAGATCTGTTTCATTTCTTCGCATGAACTATTAGGCATAATGTTAAATTGAGTTTTGCAGAGTAGCCATTTTCATTTAACTAGATCATGTCTAATTTTTAGCAGTAGCTCCTTTGCTTAATGCTCTACCCATTACTGTGGTTGCAAAGAAAAAACGTTGTGTTAAAAATTAGTCTTCACAGTATGCTGTTCTTTACAATGGCTTTAACAACAATAGTGATATAATTATTTCCCAGCTGTGCTGTAATATATTTGAATTTATCCCTGTATGGCATAGCCAAGTTAAAATTGTTTGCTTTGTCGAATTAATAATTCTGCCAAATAAGTATGTCCTGAGGTAATTATCAAATAATTTTTAAGTTTTAGCCTATTGCAAGCAAACAAAGAAAATGTTGAGAATAAATTAGCACTGGAAGAGCATGATGAAGGTTGCGATTGTGTAATATGCACTCTTTGTGGCATGAATTCGCAGATGCGAGTGGAAGCTATCTTTTCAAAATTGCTTTTTTCTCAGTATTCGTCAAAAATGTTTCGTTTGCTTTCCGAAAAGTGATTTTTCATACTTTCGTTTTGTTTTTGTTGAATTTACATGCCGATTTTACATGTTATGAACTTATCATCCAATTTTACTGCTAGATTAACTTACTGTTTATCTTCAACACTCTCATTACTGTTAGCAGTTTTCCTCCTTTTTGATCTGAATAAGCAGTTTGCAATGATTGTCATTTCAACTATGCATATTCTAGGATTCAGGAACTACCTCAAGAAACTTTATCAGATGTGATGGCGATTTGTTCGGCACTGCAAAAAGAAGCAACGGATAAAGTTATTTTTCGTACTTATCAATTTAATTTTCCTTCAAGGCTTAGTTTTTCGACTTTCTTTATTTCTCTTGATTAACTCTTGTCTGTTTACTGAATTTTTGGAAATATTCAGGCAGTCAGAGAGCGAAGATATCCTTTGGAAGCATTAGACCGTTTCCTGCTTGCAGCAATTCGTTGGCTGCGGAGAGTTGGTCAGGAAGAAAAGCCGGAGATTATACGCGATGTAATAGAGGAATCATTGAAAGTGAGTTTATGATTTTTTTTTTTTTGGTACAGAAAATATATGAAATCAGTATGTTTCTGTTGATGTAGATGCCTCCAGTAATTTCAGGATTTTGCGAAGATTTTTCAAGATTTCGAATGTGTGATAAATTTATAGATATGCTCAACGGATCCTGTGCATTTTCGTTGGCAATGGTTGACAATACGGCAGCTGGCTCGTGCACCATTACAATTTCCCAGGTTGGGATGGATGCATCTGCATACTGTACCATTGAAAGTAGGATTGCGTTCACCACTGAAATCTATTGTTGTCAATCTTGCTTCTGAGCTGAACACCTTGTAAGTGGAGATATTTTCAGTAGATCTAAAATAATTACACTAGCAAGTAAATTATTTTCCAATCTTTAGTGATATTATTCAGAAGTGTGAAACAAACCTTGTCAATATAGAAGATTACTTACATTTATTAATTAAATTTCAATTTTATCTTTGTATTTCACTGTGCTATTCGGACCAATCCATTTCATTTCTTTAGAACACTCTGCTCATCTAAGCCATCTCTTATGGTCACTTCTGAGATATGTGCATCAGTTTCAAAAGGAAATCGCATGACTTCCACAAGCGTTACTTTTAACTGCTTAGATACAGAAATAGAAGAAGCTCGGAAAGATTTCGAATCTTTTTCTCATCTTTTTTACAGGTCTAAATCCCTACTATTCGCTTTGTACATTTATTCTTATACAAAAAAAAAAATTCCTCTCTTATTCGCTTATAGTTTTTGCTTATGTAACTCATAATGCTTTAGGGAATGGCGGTTCCAAACGTGTTCTTATTTGGGACAAGTCTGTGCTTTCCAATATAAAGCGCACTGGATTGAATCTGGGTGGAGTGCAGCTTATTATTTCAATGAAGCAATGTTTATCAGTACCCGCCAGCTGGCTCGTATGATTTCTAAGAAGTCAAGCGATAGTCAGGACTTTCATTTTAGAACTGTCGACAAATTTAAGGAAGCCGTTCATCGTTTACCATCTGGTGATTTTTCAAAGTTTTTGCCATTTACGAGTTTCCAAAAAATCTATATTTTAGTTGTGACGTTTGCATATATTTATTTCCTGTGTTTACATTTTATTATCAACTTATAATCTTTTGTTCCTTTTCTTAAATATAGTTCCAGGGTATCAGAAGGTTTTGTTTTAACTTCATTAGTGCTAGAGATGACACTCAGTATTTAGAAGTGTTGAAGTAAATCAGATCAAAACAAAAACCAAATCTAATACATAGCCTTTTGTAAAGAAGGAACTCATTGTTGTTGATTTTAGATGGCATTCTTAGACTTTTCTGTAACAAATTATGAATTATATAATATCGTTTGAACATTAAATTTCAGACTTGACAGTGGTGCAGCTTTTTCTGGATTCCAAACGAATACTTTGGTTAATCAAATTGTATAATGATCGATCACCATTAGTTGTGCCAGTTACCTTTATTCCAGAGGTGATATTTGTGAATGATTGCTGTGGTGATGTACAGTACCATGTCGCTTTGAATTTTTGAAAAAATAGGAAGGAAATTACTTTCAGGATGATGTGCTTCTAAAGCGTTTCTTGAATTTGTTGGTACAGAACGATGCATCGGGAAGTCTGAACAAGACATGTACAGATCCAAAAGAATATTGGCAAATAAGAAGAAAGTTGGACAAGAAATTGAAGGTTAAATTTTTTCGAAATATTATATGCCCATTAAATTCTTATAGTGTAATCGTTAATCTGAGTGAAAAAGGATGAAGATCTAATTCGAATAATTCAGTTCCGAAGCCTATGACATTGAAAAATAATTATTTTATTTTATTTTTAGAATTATTTTATTGTTTTATCGGCCTTTAGACTTACGATAGAGAAACTGAAAAGGTGAATCTAACCACAAACTAATTTTCGTGAAAAGGATTGAGAATTGGTTTGAGCACAACAATCAGATGGAATTAGAACTTGTTTTTTTTAAACGTAGAACATCTTAAGAGTTTTCGATTGGCTGTTAAATTTTGTTTAAAAGTTTAAAAGGTGAATCAGAAAAATTTTGACAACTAGACACGAAAATATTTAAGTTATAAAGTTTTTACAGAGTTTAATTTGTGATGTAGAAACAGAATGGTTTGGAATTTTTTCCATTTTTCTCTTGCCTTCCACACCGATGAATACTGCCCATTTCTCAGCTGTGAATGAAATAGTAAGCAGTGGACTTTCAAGAAGCTCGGCGAATGTATGTTTAGTCCTTGGGTCTTTATGTTCAATTATTACAGGATGAAGCCCTTTTTCAATCTCTTTATTCTTTGTGAGGAGCATGAAGTATGGAAAAGGAAATTTTACGCTAAGTAGAAAAATAACTTTGTGAAATTATTTAGTTTTTAAAACTTTCCTTCATCTAAAGTTATAAAATAAATCGGTATGATGCAATTTTTGTGGAAATGATTTTAGACGTTGGTCGAGAATTTGGATCTGTCAACAGCAAACTGGCGACAATTGGTCCAAAGATTTGCAGCTTTGGAAAATTTTGATGAATCTGTAGTCTCACATATTTGTGATTGTCGCAGTCGATGGATATCGAAGTTTGGAAAAGAACCATTCCTTCGTGACCTTTCAAACAGTTATGTCTTGTTTTGTGTTTCACCGGTAAGTGTAACTCTTCAGGAAAAATTCTTGAAGAACTCTTCAGTTTGATACCTAATCATAATTTTCTTACATAATTTCTTTTTTTTTTTTTGGTTGCTTGCAATGTTTTTATGATTCTGTTGAGCGAATTTTTCTTGTCAAAGCATATAGAAGATAGGCTCAAACATACCTTTGGAAGAACTCTTAACCATTTCTTTCTTTTTATAGGAATTAGCTTCATTTCCATTTGAACTTTTACCGGTGATGGAGTCACATAAGCGTGTATGCAGGATGTCTTCATTCCACATGTTCCAGAAACTTTTATCTCATTCTAAAAAGGTGAATGCGACTTTTCTTTTTTTTTTTTAAGCTTTATAAAAAGTTCTATCGTACTATTTTAGATACCAAAAACAGTAGATGGGAGAAATTCTTTTTACGTGCTGGATCCTGGAGGTGATTTGACCGATACACAGAAAAGGCTCTCCAAGGAGTTGAAAAAATTTACTTGTTGGAGAGGAACAGTTGGCGCTGCGCCAAAGCCAGAAGAATTACGCATTTCCTTGGAAACCAGTGACCTATTTTTGTAAGCTCCATTTGTTTTTTTTTTTTCCAATTTTATCCCTGTCTCAAAGTGCTTTCGAGGGAAAAATTCAACAGCTTTCTCTGAAAATTTCTTCAGTTCGGAGTTTTTGATAATATTTCACTGGACTATGAATTTATCGATATTCTTCATATTTAAGATGATTTTATTGCCATGCGATTCTTCATATTTAAATTGTTGAGATTTACTTCATACTTTATATATTATGTAATATGTTCTAAGCAATTGAAAGTTTTCCGTCTTTCTTTAAATGTCCTACTGTTTTAATACGAAGTAGTTGTAAATTTTTCGTTTTATATACCTTTATTTCAATTCTTGTTACCATTCATATTTCTTTGAGTTTCTTTTTTTTAAGCTATATGGGCCATGGAAGTGGTGGTAGATATTTTGGAAGGTCAGCAGTATTACGAAGTAATGTTCGCGCCGTGTCGCTTCTTATGGGCTGTTCCAGGTTTAGTTTGCTGCTGTAACACTCTATAAAATTGAAGTTCCAGTCATGCAAAATTACGAAATTTACATTCCAAGTAAACATATCTTTAAAATTCAAAAACCCTGTTAAATTTTTAGTGTTCGTATAACTCACGAAGGTGAAGGATTTGATGGCAGAGGTGCAATTTACGATTATGTTATAGCAAATTGTCCTTGTGTTGTTGGCTGTCTTTGGATGGTGAGTTAATTTTAAAGTAGAACAGGATTTTAAGAACTAAATCAGATATTTTCATAAAGAATATATCTTTCGAAAAGAAAAATACTTGGAAATATATTTAATAATTCGTCGTTCCACCACTGATATCATTTCTTGAAAATATATTCAAAGTAGTTACAGAACTTTAAAATATTTCATTTTCTATCTAAGGTCACCGATGGTGAAATTGACAGAGTGCTATTGGCTCTTCTAGATTTCTGTTTCTCGGAAATTCGAAAACAAAATGATGACAAAATTGGAACAAGGTTAGTTTTTAAAAAACTACTTTATTTTTAGTAAGAAGAAAGATCTCTTCCTCCTTGACTTATTTTGACAAGAACATGTCAATCAAAAAGTACCATTCTGCAACATGAACTACGTTATATGTTTATCAAAAAGTCATTTTAGCCCATGTTCTTGTATTAGATGTTTTTGGTAAAAGCTGAAATGAAACTGTTTACTGAGATAAATTTTAGCTCTTCATACCGATTACTGATAGATGGAATCGCATATGCGCGTACTGCATGCAAGTTGAAGTATATGACAGGTGGGGCTGTTGTCGCATATGGATTGCCTATTGTGACTCATCTCTCACAAGAAATGATAGCGATGAAGCAACAGTCCAGTACTGCGCAAGTTTCAGAGGAACAGGAGATCCGACTGACTTCTGGAAAACCGTCTGACTGTTGAGGCATCAGTATTAGAAGTTGAGCTAAATGGAAGTGCTAAGGACGTATAATGAAGTAATGAAGTTTGATAAGTGATGATAAAGAAATGTTTTCCTTGGTCAGAAAATTAATGCAGTCTTGTGAGAATTGTATAGGCCACATTTTCATTATGCAAAAGTTAGGGCCCAAATTATACTGTCTTCTCATTAATCTATGCCTCATGTTTTGCTCATATTTCCATACCGTTTTGTGTTTCTGAGGAGTAGGCTTTCCTATATGTATACTGAGATTTAGCTGTACATATATGTGGTATCACAACCACTGACTATTGCGGTTGTTTGAAATATAGTGTCTTTCGAGAAAATGATGACATTTAAAATGTGTGCAGATTGGAAATTAAAAAAAACTTTCAGAGATATTTGACAGATACTTTTTCTCCAGGTACTTCACACCTCCTGTGATTGGATTATTTTATTCCTTTCCCTGTCTGTTTATTGTTTTCTTTCATTTTTACTCAATCCATCTTTTTAAATTTTATTTCTACATGTATATTTGTGTGAGCACATGTGTTCTGTGTGAAACCATTTCAAAGAGCTTTCTTTTGAAGCAACTGAATCTGAAGTTCTTATTTTGTGTCATAAAAAAAAATATGGAAAGTGGATTAATGTTGCCTACAGTCCATATTTAAGCAATCTCTCAATATTTAGGTGTGACGATAACACTGTTCGTATGCTTAACTGAGCGCTTCGGCATTGCTTGCCAGAACTCAGTGTCATAAGTTGAGTCCATTTTCAGTCAGATACTGTCGCAATTACAGTTTGTTGATGCTGAACAGAGTTCACGCCTTAATGAAAAATTGATAGAAAATCACAGAATGCGAAGAGAAATGAGTTGAAAATAATGCTTGTTTATTGTAGATGCTATTGTTGTGATGATAGATGTTACTTACTTTATACGCAGGTAAAAAGATGAAACAGTTAACATAAATCAGTCGTTTATCAGCATAATTAGTTTCTGGGAAACGGTATCTATAAGACAAGCCGTGTTAACTAAGCCTATTTGCTAATTCTGTGCACTATAAGTGATAATGTGCGGCAATTATATCACTATTATTACAATGATAATATATAGTAATTTCCTTCACTGCTATCAGTAACCCACGGTAACTGGTGATTATTAATCTAGTACTAGATTGGATTCGTTCTAATAATGGTGTATATTCGGTGGGTATCATTTACTCTTTGCACAATTCGAGAGGATGAGAAATGAATGGCCGATTCTAGCGTCATTGTTAGCATTGTTGTAGTAATGTACGTGTTTTTTGTTGCTTGTAAGTGGCACTGATGAAATTTTAAAGAATAAATTTGAAATTTCAGAGTGGTGTAGCAACAGTAATTGGTTGATTTGAAGGTTACCATGCAGCGATTGGTGTTTTTGACACTACAATCAAAAGATAAGTTTGTGATGTGAAATTGATTACTGATCGATTGTTATATCCAAAATTATTTCATAACTGCGAATTTAGAGATGCCTTAAGGTCCTTCAGATTAAAATTTGTTCTTTTTAATGTTTTTTAGAACAGATTGAGTAATATTCAAGATTAGAAACAAGCAAAAATTGTTATCCATTTTTAATAATTTAGCTATTTCTCTCTCTTTCTCTCTCTCTCTCTCTAAGGCTTATTTTTAACCATGAAGTGGTTAAAAGAATTTTTTCTTTTTTTTTGCTACTTTTGGATATCAAGTAAGTAGAGTATAAAAATAGTAACATGTACTCATTGGGAGTTATAGTCCCAAGATTTTTGAGCACATTAACTTCATGGATACTATGTTGCTTCTTTTCATACGAGCGAAATAATCGAGTTTAATTTTCGACGCTTTCCATAAATTCGCAGTCCTTTGAATAATTTAGATTGGTTTTCTGGAAATTTCTCGAATTCACTGGAAACTTCAACGAGTTGAAATTTTTGAAACTTTTCATTCCACAGATGAGTCCCTTAAATGCTATGTAACGTACATTAAACTCACTAGTGTTACAGATGGATATGAGAAGTGTCATCAGTAAATTGTTGTAGGATAGACCGCTAAATTGGAGGTATAAAGTACTTAGTACACCGTTGATGCAATTGTTGAGCTACAGTACATTAG
Organism: Setaria equina; assembly: GCA_003012265.1. Lineage (NCBI taxonomy): Eukaryota > Metazoa > Nematoda > Chromadorea > Rhabditida > Setariidae > Setaria > Setaria equina. The sequence continues at coordinate 129,526 of PQVD01000319.1, forward strand.
TGGTGATATAATTACCGCAGTACTGTACCGAATATATGAATTACGGTTGATTGGGAACACTTGGTTTTTCGAATCTTTTTTTATCTCACAATTAAATAAACAAAAGTAAAAGGGAGCTTCTGTTTGTCCCTTCCATCCAGCAATCTTCGACCGACCAAAAAACGATTCCTTCAAAGTAAGTAATTTGTTGGTTTGTGAGAGAGAGAGAGAGAGAGACTCGTATTATATGCATCACTTCTCACTACGTACCTATTACTCCGGACCACGTACGTGCAACCACTTGCAAATGCTATTTTAGATGTGGGAAATCGAGACTGGGGAACTCTCAGATATGACGACAGCAACTGAGCGGGAGAGTAGTCGGATGCAATGGGCTGTTACTAATAGTCGACAGGTCGAAGCTGAAAGCTAGACAAAGGAAGGAGGAAAAGAGAAAGAGAAGCGAGAAGAGTTCAGTAAGTGCGAAAGACAAAATGTATGCAGGAGCGGTTGAGAAACGACGATTTGTTTTTATAGAGAGAAGAGGAAGGGTGAGAGATGCAGATAAAAGGGTCAGATGGAGTAGAGGAGAGGTTGATGCAATGCGATTGCCTAGCACCGAATGGTACTGTTGCGGGATCTGCAACGATCCATCCATCCAGACATTGCCCGCAGGGTAGTTGCGTCGACGATTCATCCGTCCATCGAGAGTTCCCTCTCCCCTGGTCGATTCGATCTCGAGACCGTTTCAGTGCTGCATCAGTGGATCGCAGGGAAATAAGTCTCTGTCTTTTCCCGAGACTCTTCCATCGGGAAAGCCATTCATCTTGAGACTAACTCACCCCTCCTCTCTCTCCTCCTCTCTTTTCCTTCTTTTAGCAGAGTGCATTCTCATCTCTTTCCTACTTTTCTTCAATGAAGAAAAAACCGCTTCTTTGATGAAAGATTAACTTATTGTAACTTTAAACTGTTTTTGTAAATATAACAACACCTGGACAGAGAGAGAGAGAAAGAAAGAAGGAATTGGAAAAGAGAGAGTAAGGTGGAAGTTTCTAGTAGAGGTCATGAGGGTCAGACTATTGGATGCGTAAAGTCGATTTTAGATCTAAGGGTACTACAGAAAGGAGTTCCGTTGATTATCTCTGCTCATGTTATTTTAATTTAAATATTATATCTTGCATTAACATTTATCCCATATCCTTTGACACATATCCTTATTGCATCATTTACTGGATGGTGTATTGCTTCATATCGATAAAAATTTGTCGTTTTAACTGAGAAGACTGTCAAATTTAGTGAAATTTGAAGACTTCAGTTTTTGCTGAGTTGTAGTTCTGAAAGAAATTGCCTAGACATAGCCGTTGAGTGGAATTTTCATTTGCTTATATCCTCTTGAATAGTAATTATCCTCAGATGAGAGCCATCCATGATAGGCTTACAGTGTATCGTTTAGCATTATTGCTTACAATATTAAAAGAGGTAAATTCACTTTTTTCTAGATTTCACTCATCATTTCTTGAAAGTCAGCGAATAAGTTGTCATTCATGTTTCTTCCTTCATCTGTTAAGATTAATTTAATTGGGACAGAATGACACATGCGTTCTCCCCAAGGACTAACAATTTGAATGATTCAAATTTCGTAATTTAGAATTTGAATTTTTCCTGATATATACTATTTCATTAATTCTCCGATGATGCTTTGCATCCTTCGATTCGTATGAGAGATAATCATAATCATGAATGAACTGCTAATTGCCATCTTTATTGTTAGCAATAGTGAAAGTCACCTACATTTATCAGCAGTTTAGTGTTGAAGGATAATGTGAAGTAGAAAACTCATTTGTGAGTTGTTATCACTTAACTGTTTATAGAATATATGAAAGTTCAACTGAGCTCATATGGTGCTGGAAGTTTGAGAGAAAAGGTGACGTACAGAGGATGAAGAGAAACTGGAATAATGGAACTCTTCTTTCGTTTAGAAAAAGCATCATGAATGGTGTGCCATCATATTATTTGGGAATTCTTTTTAAAACTTTTTCACGATTATACTTCGTCAACTTGTCTTCCTCTTTCTTCCAAAACGAAAATCTTGGCAAACCCGTTTTTGGATAATTTTAGAAGTTTTGAAGGTCTCGTAAACTTAAGCTTTTTGAAGAAGAGGTTTCTCTGAATTTTACAAGATTAACGATATTTACAACTACCGCTGAGAAAAAAGATCTCACGAACCAAAATGTCGTTGAAGTAATTATTGATGTAAAATTTAAAAGCCCAAAGATAAGTTACTATCCGAGGTATTGCTGAATAGACTAGGAAAATGACAATTATCAGAATATAGAAATTTTTAACTTTCTCATATCTTTTCATTTACTTTAAAAGATTCCACATTTCAAATTGACTGTAAGTCATGTCTCTTTTCTTCCTTGTAATTTTTGTATCTTCTGCAGATCACAAACCTCAGTTTTATTCAGTCACTTCTTTTTGACTTAATGAATTTAATTTAACTTCTTTCCTCAGTTAAGTTAAATAAATATACAGTGGGACTGACATGGTATTGGTTGGTACGATGAAGTAAGGTGAGGACACTGTAGGCATTCGTCCAACTGCTTCTCTTTTGAGCTCGCTATAATTTTCAAACTCCTTGTTTGTTTGTTTTAGTTTTAGAGGTAAGAAGAGAAGAGTATTTTCGTTTTTTTCGGAGGTCTGGAAATGGTACAGGCTTAGCTTCTCTGAATAAACCACGCATATCAAATATGCATCACAGACCACCTCAGTTTATCCTATTCTAGTGGCATGTCTTTACTATTTTACGTCAGCATCCAACATCCTGAAAGTAACTTCCCTTTTTCATATCATTTAATCAGTGAACTGATCAATTTGCTGCCTTTGAAGTTTTCTGTTGTCTTCTGGAAGTTGTTGCTGTGACATCTGTTTGATTCTCTTTTGCAGACTTGATCCATTTGACCAAGAGATTAAGTAGGAGTGATGGTAATGTTAATGGAGGAATTACATTAGTGAAATTCAAATGTGCGCTAGTAATTCTTTATTTTGCAAGCTTAATATCTTACTCTTGCTAATTCACTCTATTATTTTTTGATGCAGGCTTTTCAAAAAATAATACAATCTTCCAAGTCTAAATTTCAAACATTCTTGCCTAAGTTACTGTTATATAGTTGTCAGATCTGCTGGCTTTTATCTTATCTCAAAAAAAGCAAATTATGGGATGAGTTTGGTAACCCTCCTTTCGTAGTATTTTTAATTTATAAATTGAAAATGAAGAACATATTCCAAAATGTATTGATGACCTTGACCTGAGCATTTCTGCTCTCCTTCCCTTGTTGTCATCATTTTACCACCAGTTCACATCATTGCTGTTTGAATTTCCAATCATTGTTTGCTCGTTACTTATAAGGACTCTACTTTCCTGTCCTGTAAGTGATGGTTTCCCCCTCCAGGAGAACAATCTCTCTTTTGTTTCGGTTAAAAACAAAACGTCCTTCTACTGAAAAATGCGTTTGTGTTGTTTCTTGTTGATGGTATAACATTTGACACTTCTTCATCTTTCCATATCAAAAACAGTCGATGGATTTTGCATAACTTCAACTTTTAAAAGCTGTTAACACATTAATATGAATATGTCGATGAAGGCTTTTTCGTTAACTGGCATTCTAGACTGTGTCGCTGTGATTAATTTTACTGTTGCATTTTTTATCATACAAATTTGCTAGTGTGATTTGTGATATATGGAAGAAATCCTTCAATGTACGCCATACTAATTGTTCTACTTGCCGAATAATATTAAGGTCTTTAGCAATATTTGCTTATATTTTACATATATGATTGAGAGTTAGCTAATTATTGAGAACGAAAGCATTGCCATCGTTTACAAATCTTCCCAAAAAGTAATTGGACTCTTATCTCTTTCTTACTCCACTCTCCTATCATTCTGTTCCCTTTCCTCGTTACAGTGCCGTATTTAAAATAGATTCGAAAGACGAAACTTTCTCATGACGGAACGGATTCAGCATCGTTTTCCAATTCTTTAATCCTTCTCTTCTGCAATTTCCTTGATTGAAATTTTCTTTTAAAATGATGAATGGTAATAATATATACTTTGTCTAAATGAATTGAATTTCGAGAATATACAAATATATCGTCGCCTTTGCCAATGCTGTTCATGGAAAGAACAAGTTTCAGTCATTGGGAAAAAAGCGTATTTCATTTTATGAACAAATCAACGATTTTTCAGGTTTCTCTTTTTTCTTTTTCAATTTAATAACAAAGGACAAGAGAGAACAACAGGAAAAGAAGGAAAAAAGAGAGGGATCAAAAGAGGTCGGGTAACGAACGGTTCAAGCCTACCTGATATTAATCTTACACTCCGTGAATAAACTGTCAAATAATGCGGGCATCATCATCATCTTCACGGGCTTATCTCTCTTTACTTTATACATTATTCCATTTATTCACCGTACAAACAACTACTGTGCCAACCACTACTACTATCACCAATTCCCAATGCAATGCGGCCTTTAAACAGGCGACTGAAATCAATGAACCAGTAAGTTTCGCCTTTTGCATTCTCATCTTCCGTATATTAGCAGATTCGGAAATCCATTAGGTTGCACTTTTTCAGTTAGTTAGTTAATCTTCTCTACAAACATAACAGTAAGCTATACCACATGCCAATATAGGTCTCCTTTCAAACTTAAATTAGTATAGTCATTTTTAAATTATTTGATTTCCAGACATCCCCGTACAGATTAGACATATCATCAGCTTTCAGATGATTTCGAGATTTAGTTTAAAGTGACCAAGAAGAGGAAAAGAAAAATCAAGTACAGGGGCATATTTCCTGATATTGCTTTTTTAGTTGATCAAAAAATAATCAGCTACAAATAGTATTTTAATGATCTGAGCAAAATAAACGTTATTGTTAACCCTGTTCTGTAGTACATTTCTACTTTCTTATCATTTAGCAACTTTTTTTCCCGATAGATTTTATGTGTTCAAGGAGCATAGAAATATTCCAGTGTTTTTTTTTTTTTTTTTTTTTTTTTTTTTTTTTTTTTTTTTTTTTTTTTTTTTTTTTTTTTTTTTTGCTGGAACCTCCTTAGTATGCATTTTGTCTTTCTTTACCATCTACTTGTCTTGCTTCTGAATCCAGGACGAAGTGGATTATAAAGAATCTCTTTGATCTTTGGGGTTGAAGGTTGAACCACAGCCGGATATCGTCGCTGTAAATGTAAAGGCTGCATTTAATTTCAATTTCAAATTAAATGTAGATTTAACGGAAAGAATAAATGATGTTTTGGTTAAATGTGCTAGGGAATTAAAAGACATGTTTACAGGGAAAAGAAAAGTTTAAGTGACTGTTGCTAGCGAAATATTTCAGATTCTTTCTTTTCTCTGAATAGCGGAATTAACGAAGCGCACTTAGGCTTTTTTTTTTAAATTAGGATTTGTTTCTTCTTTTTTGTATTATTGCCTAAGTAATGTAAAAGAAATGTGCAAATACAAGAAAAGTGCCTTTTTTTAGCTTGAATTTTTCTTTGGGGAGTTTAGAACATTTTGAGAAACAAAGGTTTTTAGATTGAGAAAGTACTGTTGAAATCTTTGATAAAACTATTGATTAAACTAAATTGTCATGAATGAATACTCTAAGATTCCATGGAAGATTGTACTCAATACCTTGTTTGGAGTATTTGTTGGTTTAAATACTTGATAGCTTAGGACTGAAGTAAATAAATCAGTTGAGATAATTCGATTCTGTCAGCCAGGATACATCTACGAATATACCCACCACAATATAGAATCATCAAAAAATATGGCCACATATAATATATAATATGTTCTTTAAAAGGGCTTACTATATAAATGTGATTTTTGGATTAGAAAGAAAGGCAGATTGGCTATAGTGATATAATAATATGCTTCATTCAATTTACCATATAGACAGAAAAATTCTACTAGCTAGCTAAAGATAGTCTCAAAGCCGTTATTTGACGACAGAGCTAAAAATGAAGAAAATGAAAGAATCGTATCTTATTTTCATATAAAAAAGTAGACCACCCCAGTGTTATACGACAACATAAATTTATACGTTCGCCCAATTTTTTCTTGTGGTTGAAAGAAATGATAGCTGCTTTTTATGCACTATTTACACAACTGAGAGCTTTCAAGGGAAATTACTGGAGAATATTATCTTGAGAATCATTGAAATTTATTGCCTTGAAAATTACTGGCTTACGTTTTTTTTTTCTTTAGTTTAAAGATTTTCTATTTCCGTTTATTTTTTGTGGAACCAAGAAAATTACTGCTTCATCATTTGCGCCTGAAATTTGAGATGTTAACTAACTTATATGAGAAAAATGAAATACCACTTAATGATATACATGTCAGCTGTTGAATTTTAGGATTAAGATAGGAAATAATTGTCCAGAAACCATTTGAAAGATCCAATATTACATGATCCATATTGACTAATCATTTACGAAGTTTTAGGAAGCATGTCACTGCTTCGCAGAGACAGTATCTTCCAAGGAACGTGAATTATTGCTTTCAACCAGAGAAGGTTTCTGGATTGGTTGCACGAGACAGAAAATGCCACAGGTGTTCAGTGCTTTAAATGCGCTTAACGAAACGATGGTATCCAAATTATGGATTTGGGATTCACTGATCAATATCATACCGGCTGATATGTTTGCTCAGGTAGTATCAATTTCCTGTCTCTCTCGGAAATAGCACTATTTCGTTTGAAAGTGTACTTGAATTTATTTGAAGGAAATGCTGGGCAGGAAGTGGACTCTTTGCAGTAATGCTCAAAATTTCGGATATTGTGAAATTCACAGTGACTCTAAATTTCGTAGTTATTTTTGAAGCTGTGAATTAATTACCTACTCCCCAAACTACCTTGTGTACTGGTTATCGATTGTTTCGTTCCATCTTATAAGTGTACGAATATTTTTAGAATCTTGAAGTGTACCGTTCCATGTCTTATTAGCTTATTACTGCTGGTAATTGATAGATGCAAAGTGGTTGTAGCTCTTCAGTAATTGTTACATTCCTATATTTCGAGTCATTTTTGAGTGTTTGCAGGTCCGTCCTCGGATTTTGTCCATAGAAAGATCAGGATTAAGTTTATTTCGACCAGGTGCGTTTAGTAAAATAGGACGCCGGTTGCAAGTACTTCAGTTGAGAAATAATATTATCAAACGCATCGAACCTGTCATGTTCAAAGATCTGGATCGACTTGAAGTGCTGGATCTCGGAGGCAATAAAATTAGCTCCATTATCGCAGGTTGAGTCTAAGCGCTAATTTATTTTCAATTCCCTCATTGTAAATTTAGTTTATTTCAAAGAATTATGTTCACCATACGATGAGTTCTTTATGAGGTTACAATTTTAGAATATATAAAGTGGACTGGATAGTATTTGAAATGCTGGCATATACAACAGAGATATGTGAATTAAATTTTTCCCTCAGTAAAATCCTTGTTATGAAGTAGATTGTAAATATGTAAGAAGAAGGAGGAAAAAAAGAGCAGTTCCTTTAAATTGTCGAAAGAGCCTCCATTTTAGACAGAAATGAAAATATCATGCTGTTACTATCATTTTCTTCTATGTTTTATATTGCTTTGTAAAGTATTTTTCCTTTAAAGGTGAACTGGATCGTCTGAAAGACTTGAACACACTAATCTTGAGTGATAATCAGATATCGAATATTGAAAATGGTGCTTTTGCCTCTTTGAGCAATTTAAAAACACTCAATCTAGCAAATAATAAACTTATGAATATAACCGTGTAAGTTGAAGCTGAATTTTCAGATCATAAGATTTGTTTATGTAACTAGGCAACATTTTTACTGTTTTAGTGTTTGCAAATTTAAGAATCGTATCTGAAGTTTTTTATTCAATCGATACATTTTTTGCGGAGCAGCTCAATTTTCAGTGGTACTTTTCGTGGTCTGAACAATCTGGAAACACTCAATTTACAAAGCAACAACATTTTATTCGTTGATTGGAATGCCTTCGCACAGTTGAAAAATTTAAAGTACCTGAATCTTGGTAATAATTATAATTTTTCCATTCAACTTTCAATATTCATTCGGTCAGAGTAGCAATGACTAAGAATTCATAAAAATTTTATATCAATCTGTAGGATGTCTAAATCGCAAAAACGATTAGAAACAGTATATATTTTTTTTTACTTTTTTTAAATATAAATTCTCTTATTAGTTGAACAAATAAAATTTGAGAACAAAAATTCATGAATTACATATGCTGATGTAAAGAACATTAGCTAAACCGTTAAGAAATTATAATCTCCATTGCAGGAAACAATCATATTTCACGGGTTGATCTTCGTGGATTGAAGTCATTGGAGAAATTATTTGTGAACAATAACAGCATCCAGTCAATGAAAAATATTACTTTGCGTGATCTACGCAGCCTGGCTGTGTTAAGTTTAGATAGAAACTCTATCACCGAAATACTCAGTGGTGACTTACATTCATTGGGTGAAAGCGTCAGGTACAAGTCTTTTTCACTCTTTTCACTTCATCTTAAGGTTGAATAAGTAGTATTTACTAACATTTACCTTAAAGTCATAACCTGCCACTTATTATGCAAGGGTAAACTAGTTCACTGTAAATAGAGCGGATTCCTCTCTTACAATTTACTTTAACTAACACTGCAGGTGTAAGAGTTGATGTAAAGGTAGTCAATGTTGAATGTTTGCCGAATTTCCTACCAAGTATCTTTTAGGCTTAGTACGTTTTCGGTGGCAGCAAATAATATTGTCAAAATCGAAGTGCGGGCTTTCGAGCCAATACATCAAATTACAGTACTCTCGCTACAAAATAATCAACTCAGTTCGGTAACAAGCAGTGATGAAACTGGTATTTTTTTTGTTTCAGTGGTTTTTTGCTTCTTTTGTTTTCAAGCAAGGACAGCAGGAAAACCCTAGAAGGTTGGCTAGTAAGAGTATTGGGTTTGCTTATCTCCATATTTTTTTAAGGAGCATCACAATTTGTATTTCATGAAAATGAGATAGACTAGATTTGTTATGACTTTAGTATTTTTTATCAGTCATTTTTCTGCAGCAGATATATCCTTCTTACGACCACTGAAGAAACTCACCAAACTGTATTTGTCGAATAACAATTTAGTACGCGTTGGAGAACACGATTTCAGCACACTAACCTCACTGAAATTATTAGCACTTGACCATAATCAGATTGAAGAGGTCTGGAATTCTTATTTCCCTTCAGTTTTACTAATGAATTTGATGTATTTCTGGTATGTATAATTTTCGAAGTTTTGATAGTTACTCTCTTAATAAAACGTTGAAGTCATTAATTTATACTGAAGTCATAGTCCTGAAAACTTGACTCAAAGCTTAACTTTACGTCCCATTTTTCTTTCTCTGTGCGTTATCGCAACGTATCAGATTGTGCAATAGGATAACTAATATCATACGCTTCATTTTTCCAAAGATCTCAGTGATTTGTTCAGCCTATCTCGTACTTTTGTGGAAACATAAATTATGTTTCTAAAAAAAAAAAGAATTTTTTTTTTGCTTCAGATACACAGCAAAGCGCTCAGTGGATTGTCTTTAAGACGTTTTTACCTCAATCATAACCGCCTTTTATATTTACCCAAACGATTGTTCGATGATCTCAATGTTGAACAACTCATTGTCGTCGACTTTTCGGGTTTATATGTTTTTTTGTTCATTTTGTTATTATTTGTTGTTATTTATGGAGAAGAGGGACAATTTTAAATTAGTTCTTTTTTTTTATTTGTTATGTTATTTTTTTATGAGAAAGTTATTTTTGTTATTTATGAGAAGGGAGAATTTAGCTGTATTTTTTGCCTTCTTTAGTACTTTAAATAGCCTCTTTGATTCTTTAATAATGAAAACAATCACTTTCTGTATTTGGCTAGATCTCATAATGCTTTCTCACCGCTTCACATTTTTCCTATATATGAACCTAGTTTTCCTCATTTTTCAAGAAGGAATGTATTCATGTTCCAGATAATCTGTGGCAGTGTATTTGCGGTGAGGAGTGGTTAGCAGACTGGCTCTTGTCAATTGGCGATCGAAATGTGGTCGATGGTAACATGGGATGTATTGGATCACGAGTTTGCACTAAGGAGCATGAACGCGAGGAAGAGCATAGTGTCTGGATAACTGTTATTGCAAGTGTACTTGCCGTCGTTTCATTACTCATCCTGATTGCAATAGCATTACTGTACGTCGAAGATGGTAAGTTGTATGGTCCTCTATGTTCGTCATTTTAGAATAGTGACCTTCCTCACTGTGTTGTATATTTCACGTTTGTTTTTTATTTCAGGAAGACACATGAAAAAACTGTCATATCCATTACGACGAGTACCCTTAGACCTTCGACAGCTTATACCGAACGGTTCAACGACATCATTGCCGTCTGAAAATGGCATCGAACCGTTACTAACATGTAATGCTGTTGGTATACCGAAAGAACCGTTACTAAACGATGGACAGTTACGGTTATCCACTTGTATGAAAAGTGCATTGATCGTACCGAATCACAGTGATAACAATATTAAAAACGGTAACAACGGTAATATAATTGGAAGTACTGGGAAGAAACGAGTTCGTTTCAACAATGCGTAGTTTCAATTCAGGCACTTTTCTTGCGCAATCGATAAAAAATATTATTAATAAGTTATTATTCGTTTCTCATAATGTAGAAGACGAGCCGATTTTAGGAACTAAGTCTTCATAGCTTTTCCAAACTCCTTAACGAACATTTTGGAAATGTTTCCAGAATCATATTTAAGTATTTATTATATAACAGTAATTCAAAGAAAAAGAAAAATTAAGTGACATATGTGAAATTTGGAGAGTCTAAAGCTTGCTTCTATCTCTGGTATCCCTTGTTTTTTCTTCTGCTCTATCGATCCGTACTATTGTTAAATTTAGGTAATATTTTGTTGATATTTACAGTTCCGGTTTTTTTCTTCTTTTTTTTTCACATTTTGCTTACCATGATATTAAGTTTTTGGCTGCAGCGTTCACTGTTGATTTTTCATGAAGCATTCCATTATGGTATAATATGGTGCTGATGCACTGGATTAAGAAATACTATAGAATGAGTTTTAAAAAGACGTAATACACTCACACTTGTCTAAGTAATGTTTGGAGTTCTTTTTAGAAAGCCTTCCAAGCACAAATACGGTTTTGATATAATCTTACGGCAAGTATCCGTAGCTATTGTATAGCTCGTTACAGAGCATAAGATTCGATTTTCTTATTACGCTGCTAATTCAGAGGCCAACAATTGCAGTAGATCAGCACAGTGGTTTAATAGATGTCCGGATTTTGGGGTTTTAATTTTCGAAGAAAGAAGTAGGTAATTCTCCATAACTCTATTAAAGTGCATTTAATCAGTCTGTATCGGTTTCTTCCACGTTTGAAATGCTTAATATTTATGGTCACAGGTACGGCATAATGGCTTTTCCTTTTTTTCTCGAACTGTTAGCCTTTTATTTTAAATTACTACCTTGTTCGTACAAATCACTGTTTTATTTCCGGCCTTCTTGTGTAAATTTTTACGTTTGTTTTAGAACAATTTTTGTGTATAATATTGTAAATATTGGGCTTGAAAAGGCTTCTTTCAGAATACTCAATTGTTCTTATGATCTACTTCTTGGTGGTGCTTAAGCTTAATTATCATCTGGCATGTAGCAACTGGTGAGCTAATATAGTACACAGGGTCCGTTAAAGTCCTTTATTACCTGGGAGATGATCTGTGACCACATACTTATGGAGATTTTTAGGAAGGTGAAGTTAACTGGATGGATATTCACCAAGAAGTGGCGCTTGCAATTCTTACAGGTTTTATTTTTATCTCAACAATAGCGAAGTTAGAGTAATGTTTTCTTCAGCGGCGCCACTAATTAAATGATATAATTTACAAAGAGACAAAATGAAAGCGTCTTGAAAATATTCTAGCTTCTGTCAATGCCTTTTAGCGTTGCACGACTCACTTTCATGAACTTCGTTGATTATCTGGTTCTGTTCCTGCACTTTCTCTTAATTGTCACCTAATATCGTAATACTCTACTTCTATTTTGATTTGTACAAAAAGCTGCTAGCTTGTATTAATTTTAAGATTATAATTTGAGTTATCCGACTTAAAAGCCGGAAAACTTGAGTCTTGATTTCAGCTGCATCAAAAGCCGTAAAATTACGCAAATTTTAATTTTAAATCGGTGATGCTTCAGATTGATTAGAAAGCCTTGTAGACAAGAAAACTTTTTTAAAATAATCGATTAATCGTTAAATCTCTAAAACTGGAAAGTATTTTGTCGGATTTTAAAACTCACCCGACCAGTAAATATGCAGTCCGATTGTTGGAGATGTTGAGTGAACTTGTATTAAACGCATATGTAATTTCGGACTGAAATGTCTAGCTGATTTCACTAAACCTCATTTGTTCAAGAACTTCCATTTCTGTATTATCATAATTTGATGAAGAAATTATTGTAATGTTTTGTTTGGCACATTTTTTTTTACATAATTCTCGCAGCGTACTCAATCAGCGATATGATATTTCTCAAGGACACTAGCGTTTAAGGTATACCAGTGTATTTCATTATGTAAATTTACCGATTTATCTTTTTTTCATTTCTTACATTTTATCTCATTTTGTTGTGAATAAAAGAACAAAATCAGTTTACATATTTTCGACTGCAATTATTTCATATTGTTTTAATAGAGGCGCGAATATTCACGAATATAATCTCAGTTTTTTGTTTTTTTGTTCCCTACTTTCCATGGCATTCATGCTTAATTTCGAAAATTAAGTAAAGATATACGAGAAAAAGACAGCTGGTTGCACTGCAGTGAGTTCCATTACCTGAATGGGATCGATATTACAATCGAATGGAACCTGAAATCTGAGGTCTGTAAAGGGTCGTTTAGCATCCGACTGCGCAACTTACGTGAGACGTTTTCCGTACCGCAAAAGAGCATTAACAAAGCTTCCAATAGACACAATCAAAGTTCGGGGTTTCAATTTTAAGTTCCATAACTAATTCAAAAGTGACACTTGAAAGTAAATCGCAGTTAGCGTCCAGTTTATTATAAGATTACCACTGCTGAAGTCTGACCATCTGTGTAATATAAACATAGCAATTTCCAGACCATAATAGGATGTGCATAAGCCTATGATTACTTCTATATCACCAGTTCCCAAAAGATATCGACAGCCGAACTAATGGGTGGATTGAAACATGGCCCATATCATGATCTGATTTAGGTAATCTCTATCTAGCTTCACGATCTCTTTTTGACAATTTTGGGCATGACGGTTCTCAATTTCTACTTGAAGTCAATATTTCTGATGAATAAGTTACTACGAACTGACAAGTCGGATAAGAGGGATCAGACCAAAGAAGTTACTCTTTCATTTGAAGATTACATACCCTCACTGACTGCTAAATTTTTGTTTTTCATTTTTTTTTTTTTTTTTTTTTTTTTTTTTTTTTTTTTTTTTTTTTTATATTGTTGCAGTTAA
>PQVD01000320.1:0-18763 GCA_003012265.1 Setaria equina
TCTACGGATGTTTTGACCTTAATCAATTAAATATTTCTACGACTCTTTAAGTGTTCTGAACTGAAGTACTGTTCCAGATGATAAAAAGGTTGTAGGTAGAGTGACCAGAATGAATCGGAAATTGAAATGTAGCAAATGAAGAAAATAATGGCTCTTTCGAGTAAAAAAAAAAAAAANNAAATTTTTAAGAGAAAAAAAAACATTTTAAAAGTGAAATTTAAAACAGAACTGGTGATAAACACAGGGAAAATTCCATGCACTGAAGTTTTTTCTTTGTTACTTCTTTTTCATCTTTCGAAAGGAAAATAATGGCTTGTTGAAATACAAACATGAAGATTCCAAGTATACTGAACAGAGAGATAAAAATCGAGAAAAGTAAACAAAACGTATTTTGATGAAACCTTCAAAAAGAACGCATCAAATGAATGCTTTTATTAAAAACACTCAGTCTTACCTTTAGAAGAAGTTTTCGTGAATGGAAAGAAATTGACACAGTTGAGATCACGTAAGACCTAAACAACCAGTTTCAAATGATACTGGAAAGCAGTGACATCCTGAAATTTCAAGACTCTTTTATGGGTTGCAGATTATTCCATCCATCATATATTCCATCTTTTATGGGTTGCAGTTTTACAGTTATAATTAATTCCATCATATAGCTTGTATTTGTTCTAACAGCATTTGAAGATAATGCCTCTTAAAACTGAGAATATAAAAGACTTACACGATAAATGTCACGGAGAGCGTACTTTTCGATGAGAACTAACAAATTAGAAATTGTAACAGCTATGGGAATAGCATAAATTGAAACTAGATTGGTAGCCTGTGGAAAGACTTCAACCACTTTAAAAATGTCTGATACCTGCAATGAAACATTAAAAAATGCAGTGCTTTAAAAAAAAAAAAAAAAACTAGACGAATCCCAAAAATCAATGCGAAATTTAAACTTGATTTGCAAACAGTCCCTTTCACGTCCCATTTATCTCCATTAAATTAATTGAATAGAATTCAACGTTACTTAAAAATGCGACTCCAGCTCTTGCTATGATTGAATTTTTAGATTTAACAGTGTGAATAAAAAGAAGCAAAGGATTTTTTTAGATATTTTCTAAAGCAACGAGCAGTTGGAACCAAATATTCTCGTATATTGTGCTTCAATCACTCCAGCAACATGTGATTTGCAAAATCTAACAAAAAAAAAAAAAAAAAAAAAAAAAAAAAAAAAAAAAAAAAAAAAAAAAAAAAAAAAAAAAAAAACTGATGTGATCAGAAATTTGTATCGCAGTGAATGAAAAAGTTTGATTATTCCATTTAGTGATACTTAGATGCGTTGTAAATACAATTAAGTAATTTTTTTTGAAGTTCAAATAAAATGCTTTAAATCATTTAGAAAATTTGAGTTTACATAAAAAGTGAAGAATTCGTGAAGCAAATATAAGAACAACAGGGATCACGTAATACAACAATCACCGAAATCATTTTAATATCGCAACGAATTTTTTGGCATTTATGATTGAAACAAATCTATACATAATTATTTCCTCCTCTTTTACTTCATATTATGTCACTATCTCATTATTACCTATAAAATTATCAACTCAATTATATTTTAATTAGTAAGCAGCATAGCGACCTTTCGTCTTCTTTCAAACTTCCAAGGCATAATCTAAAATTACAAAGCCACTTGCGGTATTATAGTTGTAAACAAAATAAACAAGTTTTTATGATAACGGGTTATAATTAAGTATTAAGAAATCAATTATATAACTTGCTAACCTTCTTTTAGAATATCAGAACAGACCACTTTCTGGTAGTATCCGACGAAGCGGAAAAATTTGCGAGGTATGAACAGTAGCACTAGTAACAGAGGTGCAGGTGTTAATTGAAGAAAAGTGAATTGTAAACTTTACCTTCTCATCTTATGGTTGAAGTGGAAGAAGAGAAGAGAAAGAAGAGATTGCTTACATTAGTGCGTTGCATTTTGATAGAAGGAATCTTTGAAAAGCCAATTCAGAGCTGAAATCATTTATGACGTCGCCTTACTTACTTTCAGGATGGAAACAAAATGGAATATTTTCCTTACCAAAAAATAATGATAAAAATCCTTGTTTGCCTTATAGGAAATGATAAGAAGGAGAAGGGAATGATAGCTGGAACCAGTTCAAATATTCATACACATTCACCTGCATTCATACACACACACCTGACAGTGTTCAGCATTTACGAGTACATTACATATTTGTTCCTTTTGAAAAACTTAGTGTTAGCAAGAATGGACCACGTAAGTAGGTTGTTGGATGGATGAAATGTGAATTGAAACATGTTTTTTGAAGTGTTTTTCTTGGAAATAGTTTACGCAATTCACGCCAATTATTGAAACAGTTCGTGGTACTTGTCCGAGTAATCCTACTTATCTTTTGTTATTTTAAATTCTCCCTATTGATAATAGGTTAAAGATAATGATGCAATTAATTAGCCTCACCAAAAGGCATCAGAAAAATCTAAAATTCATAGAAAAGAGTGAACAAATAATAAAATTCGCTGTCACTAAAAAAATATCTCTTTTAATTAATTCCTTCATTAATTTCATGACTAAAATAAATTTTTTTACTTAATAAGATACGGAATTCCCAGGCGGTATAATGCATACAAAAAATGAATATTCGTTTACTATGAGAGAATTTATAAAAATTAGTGCATGACACCGATTTTTTTTACAATAAGTACTGGTTTTATTCGAATTCCGAATTCACTCTTTCTCAAAAATAAATATATAAGAAAACGGTAAAGTAAAACAGTTCTATATAATTATGAGAAACGTAAAGTAGTTAAGAATAGAGTTTCCACGATTTTTAATACCGTAGTTCTGGATACAAAAAACAGTTTTAAGTGAACTCTCGAAGAACTGACTAATTTTAAATATTTACACAGCTGTGACCTCTTCTTCGGTCCTAGACATAGTCCATTTTCACTGACTATAAACTTTAATTAGAAAGTTAAGAAAGTACTGGAAGTTTGTAATAATCAAACTAGACTGAAAACTAATCAAATAGACTCGATTAAATGGAAAACAGCATAGTATAACTGAGCCAATAAAAATTTAAAAAGCATCAGTTAAGATAATTAAACCAAAAAAATATTTGTATCAGTCGCAAAATGAGCGAAATTGACCCGCTGCCCTGGTCCCTCCAACCGATAGTTACTATTGCTTCGTTGAGAAACGACTATGAATCATGACTGTATAGTTTTAGGGTTGGCAGGTAAAACTGTTCATGCCGCCTTCTTTTCCTTCACCTGCGTTAAGACTCTCGACTAGTGATGGAATTCGATACAACATAAAAGAACCATTGCTCGTTGCCCTTCCTACAGCATCAATCTCGACAACAATAATCAACAGCAATTGATTTTGCGGTAGGCAATTCAGTCATTCACAGATCAGTGATGGAAGGAATGTCTAACTACCAATGGACGAAAGATTTCGCCAATTGATAAAATATCTAATTAATAATATCATAGTAAGATGCACCAGTTTCGAATATAAACAATCAGAGGTGCAGTAGTGACCACAAATGAAGGTTGCAACCAAGTAGTGGACATGTGGCCTTGGAAACACCTTACTGTTATACTGTATTGATGTGAAAGTAGAATCTTCTTTCGAAGAATAAAGATAAAGTTAGTTTGGAAGTGATGAATAGTATTTGTCTTACGTATATATTAGCTACCAGCTATCAGAAATCACTGACTTCTTGATTGACTTTAAACTGAACTAAAATTTTATAGGACAATGCATTCTTTTCTCATGCTTTGACTCACTCCCTTTCTATCACCTGTTGTAAATGTTTTATTTTCACAGTTCTATCCTTAAGCAGAAGAAAATCAAGCTATTTTTAGGCAAATTACCCAAAAACAAAATTTCAGCTTAAGGCTCTTTATTTATGGTGTCAGTATTCTGGTTCTTTAACTTCCTCTTAAATGTAAGTTTATTCAATTTGTTTGTCAATGTTAGCCACAACTTCGCCTAGAGCTTAAAGTTTCACCTTCTAAGAAACAATATATATGTAGAACTGACTTTTACTATATCTTAGTAACGTAGAATTTCAAACTTTGAGGAAGAAAAATCTGTCTAGAACGAAACCCAAAAAATGAATTTTTTTATCCATAATTACTTCATACCTTTCGAAAAATTAGTTTATATGGATATTAATTTCTCTCACCGATATTGCTTAGCTACATATATCATTATTGTTTGGCAAGTTTTCGGCAAGCAAAAGCGGAATCTGAGGGATGGGTAACTCCATTCGCATGGTATTTTGAAAAATAGTCTATTCAAACGTGACAGAAATACTCAGCTTGTCTTCATTTCGACCTATTACATTGTTGGATACACTAGCAAAAGCTTCTTCAGACTCCTGTGCAGGTAAGTTATTCATAATTTTGGGAAATTTACCTCATCTCATTCCACCTGCTATCATTCGAACCGAACAGATCGGCTTCTCGAAAAAAAAGTCTTACTGTTTTATATTATTACAAAAAAATAATGAAAATCAATAAAGTAGTTTTGCTATCGATTCTCGTTTCCATCTTTCAATCTTCTCGAGAGTTGATGTAATTTTCGCACCTATGCGACATTATATCGTGTCTCAATTCTTCCTTGCGTGGTTTAATGTTATAAAACGACTCCTACAAAATTGGATACTTCCATTCGTTTTTCTTTTTTATAATTTTTCGACCGTATCCGCCTTGCATAAAAACTTAAATTTAATTATGACAGTCTCAGCCAAGTCCTAAATTTCACTAAGCTAATCGAAGCGAAATTTTATGGTGAATGTCCTTAGATTTGTCCTCATTACTTATCGAACAGAATATTTCCAAGATTGGTAATCAAAATTCGCCACATGTGTTATTATATCAAAAGAATCAAAATTATTTATTGATTAGGCTCCTCAAGATAAGTTTCAATAAAATCTAGTTAGACTCTTGTTATATCTGTCAAAATGAAATTACTGAAAGTGCATTTTTAGAAATTATCTATTTGCCAAGAGATATTCAAAGCAAATGTTTCACTAATATTTTCCTTATTATCCATTAAGTTCCAGAAAATTAGAATATAATGATAAAGATGAAAAGAAACAGCAGTGGATGGCAATGTGAAGGATGATAAGAAATGATTCCTGTTGAAAATTAAATAGTAATCCAGCAGCCATTGCAGCATACATTAATAGTTAAAAAGAGCGTCCAAGTGAAGAAATGTTTCTTTGCACTGTTCTTGAAAGTGGCACAGTAAAAAATTAAAAAGAAATGTTTCAACTGGTCTTCTAATGCAATTACGGATAATAAAAGGTTAATACTTTTTTCTTTTTTTTTTTTCATTTAGCACACTTCTCATGTCTCTTCTGAGATTGAATTAAATTTTTCGTGATGAAATATTTGATTCAGTGGCACATGTTTCAATTGCAATACAAAAGTACATGACGACAATTTAATTGAATTTATGGTAGTCAGATCGATTCCGTTCTGCTACCCTGAGAATTGAGGGGGTGAATGTCGATCAGTACTCTTGTCCAATACTGCTAATTAATAGTAGCCCATTATCAATAACAAAATAAATGTTTTCGGGTAAGCTTCTTATGTGAACACCAAATCTGCAACATTCCACATTATGTAGCCAACCGTAAGAAGGTCATTTTAGGAATTTAAAATATAAAATTGGAACATGATGACGAAAATTGTTTTTGAGCATAAAAAATTAACCGAGAAGATCCGACAAAATGGCATGAAGAAAAATATTTTTTTTTTTATTGTTTTTTTTTTGTTTTTTTTTTTTATCGTTCCTTTTAAGGTGTTTCCACTATTCCGAGAATCATCCAGGATGGAAAAACACTCGGGTAAAGATTGATCAAAATTTTATTGCAAAAATTCCTTTTCAAATGAACCGAATTCTCTTTTGATTATATTATATAAACTTCTCCATATTATTACAAATTTCCATAACTGCTGAATTACAATTTCAACTGATTAATGAAGGGATTACACTAAGCATTATACAGGATCAGGTTTCTTCAGAGACATCTTGATGGACTAGACTCTTTCAAAGGTAGCTTGTTGTGTTTAAGACAGTTTAAGCAATTTTTATAAGTGAGAGTCGAGAAGTTAAATGGGATTTATTATAGCACTGCAGTTCTGCTAAATAGTGTAAAAGTAGTAGTACTAGGAAACCTTGAAAATTCCATCGGAAAGTGCACATTGTTCAAAAATGTAGGAGAAAACATTGAAGAAAAATAAGAGAAGGCAGTTAAAAAGTTGTTGCAAATCACTTAAACACACAAAGATCCTTCTTTGGAAATCCTTTTTTATGTAATTAGCTCCAGCTTACCTACCGAATGCTAAAATCATTGGTAATATTAAATAAGAACAGAATTAGATTTCTCAACATCTGTCATGATACCGATAACTTCAATGATACTGTAGAAATTTCAACCGTATTTGGATCTCTTTTTCAGGAGAGCTCATCCTGAAACTCAACAAATTAATTTCATCTATTCCAGTTACAAGGAATTTCACATGAGTTGAAAACTTTTTTTTCTTCCTGTACCTGTATTCTCAGTGGGGGTCATCTTCATTTCATTTCGACAAACTATGATCCTCTGAAATAAATGTGAAAAATGAATAGAAAACAAATATCATAAAAAGGCATGCAGGATAGGAATACAAAATGCGAGTTAGATGAGAGGGAATGCGGAGACAGGTGAGAAGAAAGGTAAAAAGGAATCTTATTCGGTAGGGCGAGTTACCCATGAGGAGCAGTACTCTACCCGAAGGAATGATGTAAACCTGTACGACTGACTGCAGCAATGAAAAGGGGAAAACTGTCTGCTCTCACCACTGATATATTTTGATAGCATCACCGTTAATTTAATGAGTTTACAGTCCTTCAAGAGCAGGTAGCATTACTTATTAATGGGCTATTCCGGAAGTTAACGACCATAGTTTAAAGTTATTAAGTCATCCAAACATCAATTTGCTTTGTTTCCACTTCCAGTCCATTCAGTAACCAATGTATAATCAACTCTACAGTCATTTAAATACTGAAAGTTTATCTTATTTTCACTGCACTTTCACGGAATCCCAAAGTTTTAAGCGCTTGCTTCCACGTTTCAATGCCTTCAACTCAAGAACATCCTCATTTAGTAGGATATCAGCTGATAGGAAACATGAGCAAAGTAAGTAGTAATTTTTGATAGGGCATAGATAGCTGTGTAGTGAAGTGAGGAAAGTAATTGTGAGAAATGAAAACAAGGTAGACTATCATTCTATTCTAAAGCATAGAAGTTAGCACCTGAAGTGATATTCATAATTTGATACTTATCGGGAATATCTCGAAAAAAAAAAACAAAATACTTCGTAAAGGTTATTAAGAAAAAAATTTTAAATGGCCTTGAACAGTTAGTTGCTTTTGGTGGTAAGGAAATTTAAAAAATTTTTCTTTGTTTAAAAGAAAGTTACAACACTTGCCAAAAATTCATTCATCGCTGTTTTGCCACAAAACGAAAACTTTTATAAAACTATAAATCATATTGACACCGTAAACGTTATGTTTAAATGCTACTAGACGTGCAAAGAACCAAGTTCACTGCATAATGAATAATTCCATTAAGGCTTCTGATTTCAATTATCTAATGAGCTCAAACTAAACTTCATTTAGGATGATGGTATAAAATAGAGTAGAAGAATCAAGGTTAATGACAGCAGCTTTCTGGAAACTCTTACGTATGTTGACTACGATTCAGTTATTGTGTAAAACTTATGTCTGCAGGATGAAAGTCTTATTAAGAAATAAATTTAACTTAACATAATCAACAATCAGATTGTGTAACAGTATCGTTTTTGAATAGATTATGAAATGAAAAAATTATGAGATAAAGAATATGAAATGAAAATAGTTTCGCTTCTTCATAATCTGCCATTCGTTGTATATTCATGATACTACGATGATTCTGAATATAAAGGTATGATACGTTATAGAGGAAAAGAAGAACGTAGAAAGGCGATACACAGGACTTTCACTTAGAAGAATTATTGGTTTCAAACTTCTGCCAACTCTCTAAATATGTCATTCTTCAACATTTTAAAAAATAAAAGATAAGTCGTCGTTTTATGTATTATTCTGGAACACTGCTTTCCTGCAACCTTTCGGATGTTGGCTTACGTTTTACTTTCGGAGCTGTCCCCACTCGATCGTATCATTTCCAAGTACAAAGAAAGCCATCGACAGGTGGCGAACAGGTCCCCTTCCAATAACTCTTAGTTTCATACTTGACACAAAATTTTTATGAGTACACACACACTAAGAAGCATGGAGAATGATATAATATCTAGAGAGGGAAAAGAAAAAGTTTCAATAATTTTGGATTGAAAAGGAATGACAAATCGGTATTATAAGAGTGGAACAAAACGGTCTGTCCGTCTCCGTTCGGTGCCATACCCTTTTGTGCAGACAAACACACACACACACACACACACACATTTCATTATACAGAGCAATAATATGGACATGCTAACTGGTACGGACATCGACATAACAGACAGTGGTGTACACAGACAGACAGACAGTTCCCTTAAACTAACAACAAATGGATCGGAATGCATCAAGCAAAATTAAAATAAGAGGTGTGCTGTACAAAGTATGCGTCTGTACGGGTGTGTACTGATATACCGTAGATGTTGCTGCCCATTGTGGGCTTAGGCTATTATTGCTGTCAGTTGAATGGCTGTAGGAAATATACAGAAGAATTTGCATTTCTTAATTATAAGTGACGTTTCAACCGAATCTTTCACCGTTTTGACCTTTTCATTTTGACTTTTACGAATGCATTCCTCGACAATGCCAATTTTCCGTTTTTCTTACCTGTGCAAATCGGAACTGACTGCGTGGTAATGAGAGATTTTCAACTAATTTGATATTTCCACATGGCCAATTGATCATTTAGCAAAAGACTAATAAATTTTCATTTAATTCTCCGTAGATCGTTTGATTGTGTGAAACTCTTCGAAGACAGTGATCAGTAATTAAAGAAATTAAACAATCATTTCATCACTTCGATGATCGATGACTTTAGCTTCTGGCTCTCTTATTAATGACCGTTTTTTCGGTATTATGCCCGAAGTAAATATAAATTGCCTATAAACGCCGCCGGTAGAGCTATTCTGCTGCTTGAATGGAATGTGCGAAAAACGACCTGATATCTTCAAAAGGATAAGATTTCACTGTGGAAAACATGTAAACAAATAAGTAATTAAATAAATAAATGATAGAATTGAATGACACGGCATTAGTTCTTTCGTGCCAACAATGTTGTAATAAAAAAGGACATTTGGAAATGTTTTTCTAAATTAAACATATCATTGCTTGAAATTTTTCCCTTCTCGTTAACCGGTTCCGGGCGTCATCCGAACATAAGCATAAATTTACACAAGTCATTCATTTACACATGCATATACAAGAAAAGAAAAAACAAATATTCAGAACCCATTTGCAGCCGTCGGAAAAAAAAGAAAGAATCCTCGGGAAGATGCTGTCAAAAACAGGAAATAGAAATGCAAAAAAACTCCCGCACGTGAAGGTATTTGTTGGGAAGGTAGCATGGTAGAAGGCAGAATCCGTATATCACTGTAAGATATCGCCTGAGAGAGATGAACTGACAAAGCATTCCTCCATCTAACCCAATGAAAAATGAAGAAATTCTAGATGTTATTTGCTTACATTAGATAGAACCGCAATCTTCGTGAACGAAATGTGTTCCTGTGATTGTGCACATCATGCATGCACATCAATATCACAGCATTCCTTCACCTGCGCTATTTGCAAACAGCAATTATAAAAATAAAATCGATGATTAATTGTAAGCTGATGTCGGTGATATACCATCACAAATAGCACTGAATTTGCAGCAAATTTGATAATTAATGAAGTAATAAAAATTCAACAAATTTCTTGCTTTTTCAGCCTTCTGCAAGAGAATTTTGATTAAATTCTTAAAGCAAAATTTAAACGATAAATGAAGAGTAATATACAAAGGATATCATATTTCGGAAGAATTACTTAGTCAATAGTAAGTCTCCGTGGGATGGATGTTTTCATAGCGTGCAAAGTTCGGAATGTGTAAAGTTGTGTACCCACAATGGTTCCTTCATATCACGGTATTTCGGGAATCCTGTTTCCGGTCAAGGATATTCGCGCACTTTTGTGGTGGATGAATTGGTGGTGTTCGTGCTTTATCTCTGAATAGCTGTGATTCAGAAGAACTTGATTAAAAGATTCCTTTAAATTTAACATCCGAAAATAAGTAAGTACAAACTTTTCATTCATAAAGTTTGCAGGATGGAAGAAGATTCAGAGGAGCGACATGATATAGAAATGATGGAAGATGGGAAGGAAAGCGAGAAAATACAGAATGCTAAGAAGAAGGTAATCTGAAGTTTTTCGACCATGATTCTAATTAATGAAAGGAAGTTTAGTTTGCATAAGAAGACTTTCATTAGTTTTTCTTGAAAGCAATTTCCGAAAAATTAATATAAATGAGCGGATCGTTTTGCAAGTGTCCTTTTTTGTTTACTTTCTACAAATGATAGGATTAAGGTGTATCTACCTGGGATAAGTCGGCCATTACGTGAGGATGAAGAATGGGACTTCGATCCTGAAGCATATCGTCTGTATCACAGTTTTGAAACAAGTAATATTTTTTTTTAAATTGCTTTTGTCTGAACTCCACTGTTTTTCGGGCAACGATGACGGCATACGAGATTGTAGACAAGAATTTTATGCGACTTTGGAGTCACTTTTCACCACCTAAGGAGTTCAGTTTAGCTATTCAAATTATTTAAAACATTTAAAAAACTGCATATTCTTTCCACTTAGCAAAAAAAAAAAAAACTGGCTAAAATTGACAATTGATCGAGTACGCGATTTCTTTGAGCTCCCTAAATTAAGTACCAGTAAAGCGAATATGCTAAATCTCTAAGGCTAGATGTACGAACTTTTACTTTTAGGATGGCCGTGCCTTAGTTTTGACACAATAGCTGATGATCTTGGTGATGAGCGCACTGATTTTCCAATGAGCTGTTATTTGGTTGGTGGAACTCAGGCTGAAAAGGCAACTAATAATGAACTGATTGTGATGAAGTTGTCAAATTTGAACCCAATTGAAGGTTTCCTTTTGTCTCTCAACCATCAAAAATTATTATCATAGATTTTCAGAAATGAATCTCAACTTTATATGGATGGTAGAAACAAATGTCATGGTGCTTTGATTTTTCAAATATTAATTCATTTAACTGCATCACAATACGTTTTTTTATTTATTTTTTTAGATAGATAAATATTTCAAAATAATATCTTTTATTACATGGAATTGGACATAAATTGGCGTCTCTTCTTTGTTACACATCTCTGAGCATTTTTGACATAGACCCATATCCTTTTTGTTCAGGTGATGGAGCATCTGACAGTGACGATGATGTTGAGGAAAATCGAGGAAATAGAGAACCAAAACTTCATGCTGCAGCTATCCCACATATTGGTGTCGTCAATCGTGTAAAAGTAAGGTTATTTCCGGTTTTTGAAAAATGAGTGATGTCTTAATCTTAAGGCGAAACACTTTTGTTGCATATGAATTTGTTATGATTTCTGCAACTTTCTTTCGACTTCATATATTTACACTCAAAAGCCTAAAGTTCAAACAGTAATTTCCAATAATTTTATCTGAAGTCGCAAAACTTTTAAACGTGCATATTTAAATTAACCTCGTTTAAATCTCAGACGACCACACTCGGTCGAAGCAAAGTGTGTGCTGCATTCAGTAGTCAGGGAAAAGTGACATTATGGAATCTCACTCAAGCGATGGAAGAAATATCCAGTATGGAAGGACGTGACCGCATCGTGAAGCGTCCAAAAGAGCGACCATTTTTCTCATTTGTTGGCCATCAAGCAGAAGGATATGCTTTGTCATGGTCGCCCCTTCAAATGGGTTTATATTTCTGTCATTTTAGTTGCAGTTATTTATTTTTCATTGTTCAGACTTATATGGTAGTGATTTTTCTTGTTTACAAAGTGGAAATCCAAGTAATCTTGTTGTTTCTAAAATTTTAGGAAAGTTCTATGAGGGCCTAATAAAATGTTCCGTTAATTGATAAAAGAATCAATTCTAGTCTTCCGCAATTTTTAACGGTGGTTTTTGCTTAATTCTTAAGAAGTTTGGAATTTTAATACTATTGGTATGTAATTTCTTTCGATAATTACATTTCTTGTAGGAAAGATTGCCTCAGGTGACGTCAGGCATAAAATATATTTGTGGACGATGGCGGAAGGTGGTCAGTGGGTTGTTGATCAGCAGCCTCTGACAGAACACAAGGAATCCGTGGAAGATCTTTGTTGGTCACCAACTGAAGAAGCAATGCTTGCCTCGTGTTCAGCGGATCATAGCATCAAATTGTGGGATACGAGGTTTCATGAATATCTACGAATTTTTCGTGTCTTTGTTACTAAGTGGTAAAAGAGACATTCCGCAAATTTGCTCAATCTTTTACTTTCAAATTCAAGAACAGTGAATTTATTTTTTCTTTTTAAATTTATATTTATGATTGTTGAGGTTGGCACCATCGGACGCCTGTGTCTGCACTGTTGCAAATGCTCATGAATCACATGCGAACGTTATATCATGGAATAAATTTGAACCGCTGATAATGAGTGGTGGCGACGACGCAGCCTTGAACGTATGGTCACTTAAAACTATGCAGGTTGGTTGGAATGAATTCTTCATTACTAGCATACATATTGGCCTGCACAAAAAGATTTGGATTTTTTTTCATATTGGATAAAGTCATGTCCAATTTGTCTTAAGTGAAAATACTGAATAACTAGCAGCAGAGTGATCTTTTAACATTAATATTTAATATCAAGGCGGTGTAGAGATAGTGCTGAAAGATTTAGTTACTCATTAGGATCAGAAAACCATGATTTTATGAAATTAAACATCGGAAGGGATTTGGAATTGCTTCCATCTTTTCCATTCATCAGAAATTTGTTCAGTATTTCCAAATGTATTTAGCTTTTAAAGATATTTGTGAGTGGTTTGAAATTTCGAAGTAACTCTCATATAGCTTCTGTTTCAGTTCAAAGAACCTGTTGCTCGATTTAAACAGCACAAAGCACCTATCACCTCCGTAGAATGGTCACCTCATGAAACAACAGCAGTGATGGCATCCGGCGAAGATAATCAAGTGACGATATGGGATTTGGCTCTTGAGGCCGACTCAACGGAAGAAATTGCAGAAGTACCTCCACAACTACTGTTTGTTCACATGGGACAAAAAGAAGTGAAAGAGGTGACGTTCTTAAAATATTTCGTATCTGTAAAAGGAATGTGGTCTTTTTCTGAACAATCCACTCTTGCAGGAATTATGTTACTTCTCCAATAATAGTAGAAACGTTTTATTTCCAGCATACAAAAAGTCAAAGGTACACTAAATCTTTCATACTGAATATCGCGGATCCTGTCTTTCCTTTCAGTCTTTAACCAATGGAATTTCGTTTTTAGGTGCACTGGCATAATCAGATTCCGGGTTTTGCGGTTACAACGGCGTTATCAGGTTTCAACTTGTTCAAACCGATCAATTTATGATTTACTTATTTAGTTAAAATTAATCTTCGTTAAATAAGATTTCATGAAGTTAGCTCGTAACATTTTATACATTGGGAAAAACTGCTTGGAAGGTATTGTTATTTTCGAAAAGTTCTGCGTCCTTAATGCACAAAAAAAAAAAAAAAAAATGAAATGCTAATGAATTTTGGACGAAAAGTTGTTTTGAGTGGTGGAGATCCATTTGTGCTCAGTTACAATCTTGAGCAAGTATTATGTGTGAAAGACCCTGCTTATGATCAAGATTATCTTTTATTATAAGGATCTTTCCTCCTATTCAACTGAAATTGAGATCATGAATTCTAAATCCAACAGTGGACTGTCCGAAAGTAGAGCTCACTGTTTTACAAAGCTAATTTCTAGATAATTCACCAGTTTGTACTCATTCTGTCAACAATACTTTTCTCTACTGCACGATATTGCGTATATAGTAATTTTGTCCAGTTTGGATTCACTGCTGACCACTCTTCTTTTACACGTTCCAACTCTTGTTCCATTTCTGAATTGTCATCTGACCGTGGTAACTCGATTTTATCTAATATCTGTTTCCTTTCTTCAATAGAGGCACCACGAATTTGTCCACCACCATTAATACATCCTGACGGACAAGCCATAATTTCAATGTAATCATAATTACATTTACAACGTTTTAATTTTTGTACATAGTTCTGGATATTACGAAATCCATAGCATTTCGCCACAGCCAATAATTTTGTTTCACCATCCATTACTTCAATGATTTCCAAATTCTTATCCCTGAGAAAAGTAATGTAGCTCGTCCTTCTTCAAGAATGTAAATTAAATTATCAAATTCTCTTTTATGCTTGATAGAATACGCTATCTTTTCGCAGCGTAACAGAGATCTACAAAGCAGTGAAGAAATGAAAAAGCAGATTAGAAAATCAAAAATATTAAACAAATGTTAGGAGGATTTTCACTTACTTTATGGTTCTGTTCAATTCCACTGGCCTTTTTAATTCTGCAACAAATCTTTTCACAATGTATTCAGCATAACCACCAGAAGACCCTCCTTCCGAACCAATTAATTTTCCATTTTCCAGTGCATTCAGCCAGTTTACTTTTTCAGCGTCAAAGGAACTCTCTGTTGTGTTATATTCATCCAAAATTGCATCCACTTCCTCTAGAGCGCTATGGATAAGTAAAAATTTAAGGACTTAACGGATGACGAAGATTTCATAACAAGAATATAGGTCAAAATGAGAACTAAGCTGTATGAAAATATAGATTCAAAGACTTGTTTACCTGTACTTAAGACACAATCAACTTCACGGTAGTGGGAATCACCCTCGAAATTCGGGCGTGCAGCTTCAAGTTTTTTATCAAAACATGGCATAACAGAAGCATGAAATATCTTTCCCGGTCCTATATCAAATTTCCTGGAAAATGAGAACTTTGATGCAGAAGGGTGGGTTCTGAATCATGCATCCAGCAGTTTTAATTCTAATGTATAGGTCATCAATAAGAAAGTCCAAGCAAATCAGAAAGCAATTTGAAATTAATAGCTATTTAAAAACGAAATGTCAAAAAAATTTTCATCGAAATCACACCTTGCCAAATAATCTTTCACAAGTGCACCCATCATAGCTTGCGGAGATCGCACACGACTAATATGAGGGATAAGTAAAGTCCCGTGAGTTTTCTCGGCATAGCACACTAAAACAAATGAATAGCAACATTTAAAGTCACAGGATATAGTACCACAGTGACCAAAATATTAAGATAAACTAATAGGGACGTATAAAAAGTGACACCATTATCATCACTTAGTCACCAGCTGAATATTAATTTAATCATTATGTATTTTTCAGCATTTATATGAGATTAAAACTATAACTTACCGAAACCGGGACAAACGCCTGTAAAAATTGGTCGGTGCAAATCGGTTTCTTTAAATTCGTCATAGGACAATGATAAAGTCAGCAATCTTCCAAAGCTCGAGTCAACAATATATCTCACTCCTATATTCTTGAAAGTTCTCGCTATAAGGTTAGCCGCTTCTGATAATTGGCAACCACGTTTACAAGCAATAGATGCTATTGACTGTGGCGAAACGGTGAGTACGCTCAACTGTGCATCTGCCAAACCCTCCAGAAATTTCGATTTTGACTGTTCCTGTAACAAAATAAGTAGTCGATGAAAGATTAGAAAAACTACTTTTACTCCTGAATATCAGCTTCTTACAGAATGAAAATTTATTTGTTCCCGATCTATTCTCATAAATTTTCACATTACCATAAAGCAAATACGTCGGTGTGTATTCCATTCCACCTAAATAAACTAATCTGCTGGTTGTACATTATACAAAATTATGTGTAGACTTTACCGGCAAGGAAAAGACTTCAAACAGTGTAAACAAATAATTGAAATTTCAATTCACCACTAACCTTAATAAGTATCGTTTCCGCACTTGTGATACAACCACTGCAAGCCAGACAGTCATTTAAGGTAACCGCGACCTTCCTTTTCGTTTGATCACCGACAATCTTTGAACGACTTCTGACTCCAACTTGCGTTTTTGAATCTGATTCTTTCGAGTGAAGTGGCAAGATGCACGCCTAAAGTGATAACTGCATTTTTCAAAAGATATGCCATGATTTTAAATTTATGCACTCAAGCATTTGAAGCTTAGATTAAAGAAAGAAAAGTCCATAGACACCTGTGAAGGAACAATAAAATCGCTGATATTTGAAATTTTGATAATTCCACTGAAACTTGTAGCATCATCAACCATTCCTACAGAAGACTGTGCTTAAAACAAAACTAAAATTATTTAATGGCCTCTCTTCAGCTCTTTCAAACGCTTTTCGCCGGCTATGATAAGAAGAAAGATAATTATATTGAATCAGAATGTAAGATTTGATAGTGAAATATTGCAAAAAAGAAAAAAAAAACAGGTAGCACCAAGTTATCAACGTTAATTACACCGACTTTTTAAGGAAATCGTATTAAAAGTTTATCAGGTTATCATTTCACTACTATGAAAGAGTAGTCACTGATTAACCATAAAACTACAAATATTTACAATGACAGAAATAAATACACATAACATGTAATATATTACAAAAGTTAACTTAGATAAACAGATCCGTCACGTTGTGAATATTTCCTTTGCTGTTTCGTCTAATACTCTGAAAAAAAAAAAAAAAGATTCCACAAAATGTATCCAGAAGAGAGAATTTCATTATGCATTAAATCTATACAGCGAAAAAGTGCATATTATTTGATAATTCAAGCTTACTTTGATTTTATAAGTTGTCCTGGAACATAAAAAGGATTTGAAAGTGAGTTACAATAAGCACTGTGCAGCCTTTTGAATATCTGAAGGTACAACTAAAGGTGAAGTTGATAGATTTCACTAATAAAAATTATAATTGATGGTTTCAACTTCTGTTTAATGAATATATAATTTAATGCATTAAATTATGCAAATGAATAGTAGAACTTTTTCCAACTTCGGAAATTAATAAATCGATCTCGGAGCGCCAGCAAATAAAACTGAGCCTCTTTTACCAGTTAATCTGATCCAGTATCTTTTTTATAAAATTGAATCAAATAATTTACGGAACGAATATCTTGATCTTTCAGTGATGTATCGCCCACTTCTGTCACAATAATCATTTTTACATTAGTGCTTGTTACATAACCAAATGACTGAAAACATATCGATACTTTATGAGGGCAGCAGCACTGTTAGGTCACAACCAATCACAAATTTATCATTACAGTTATCAGAACCTCACTAAAAACCATCGTTTCTGCTAGATCTGGATGATATCAAAGTATTTGAAACATTATTATTAAAGTAACTTATTATTCAAAACTTTCTTGATAAATTCGGTCACTAAAGCAACATGACAAACCTAGATACGAAATTGAGCTTTTTCTTCACCAACTTTAAAAACGGACCTTGAAATTTTGGTCTGATATGAGTGGACCCAGATATAATTCTAAACTCTTGGTTGAACCGAATACTTTTTCATCAACAATATCCAATGAACAATAAATAAACATCTGCACATCGAATTCTCTTGATGTTTCCTTCTCACTAATGCTCAGATATAATGGTGAGCTCTAAACTGTTTCAACGATAATTTCAAATCCAAAACTATTGTGAAGATGGTGAAGTGCTGCGAGGGAGAGACCAGTGAAGCAGTAATTTATGCAGGAGTGGAAGACTTTTTTGTTTTTTGTTATCCCATGTAATTACTTCATCATTCTTACACCTCAATTAACGCATAAAAAAGTTGACAAAGTAAGGAAGATACAGAGGGAAAAGAAAGCTATGAAAAACCAGCACTAACTGACATCTCTGCCGATAATAGCAACACTGATGACCATTCGTATCCCCTTTCTCGCGAGCAATCTTTGCCCAGCCTGAGTTACCTGTCAACTATCCTGAAAATTCCAGCCATTTATTTGGTTTAGCATAGTGTCATCGAACACCGACACTTACAACTTCCGGGAAGCAATCCCAGATCCTCGCTATTTATCTTTTGTTGCATGCAACGGTTATGTCACGGCAGTAGCATCAGTGATTCAGGAGAGCGAGATCTTTCTCGGTTTTTTAATATGAAGCTAGTATATCCATAAACAAAACGTGAGTTGATTCTAGAGTTACTAATTTTCATGTTTCTTCAGCGTTTATAAGAATCGTAGTTTTCTGGAAAGAATGTGGATATTAAGTATTATCTGAATATCTCGCTTCCGATTGCAGTGTAGGCATAAAAATTTAGGCGTGGTAGTTGGCTATAACTAACTTTTGCTGGAAATACTTTTCACTTCATTTGAACTTCAATGATAAAACAACGAAATTTTCGAGATGGTGATATTCATTTGCATATTTTTCTTCCTAAGAATTTCTATTCTATTTCAGAAAAGAAATCTCTTACGAAACCACTAGAAATCCACAAGTTGCATGGCGAAACATCATCCAGATCTAATTTTTTGTCGCAAGCAGCCAGGCGTTGCCATTGGACGACTTTGTGAAAAATGTATTTCGTTTTTGCTTCTGTCTTAAACTCCTTTACTTTATTGGAGTTACTGTTAAG
>PQVD01000320.1:18796-40679 GCA_003012265.1 Setaria equina
TCCGTGGATGTGTGAAATTTAATTTAATTTAGTAGTCAGTACAGTAAATTTTCCTGCCGGAACACTTTTTTTGTGGAATGTACATACTGTATAGCACTCTTGACAGTACAGGGTACTTCTGCGGAAATTCGCGGTGTTATCTACGCAACACAGGTCAATCAGTGCTGTAGATAACACCGCGAACAAATATGAAGACCTAAATTGTACTTGGTCATTAAGCGGCCTGATAGGGCTAATAATTAGGTAACTAAGTAGCCATTATTTAGGCATCATCCTGAAAAATCTAAAATTTCCTCGCATTATTTCATTAAATTATTTAAATTCGTTTATGATCTTTCCACGAAATTCATGTCATTTCCGTTGAAGGTGATGGTCGCTGTGTTATCTGTGACTCGTACGTCAGGCCATGTACATTAGTGAGAATTTGCGATGAATGCAACTATGGGTCATATCAGGTAAAAACAAACTGATTCTTGAATATTTTGTCTTTAGCATTCCAGTGTTTATCTTTTTCAAATTGTGGAGGAGAAGTTCCATTTAAGCTCTATTTCAATGCATGCTTATGCCTCTTAGCGTGGCCGTTTTTTAATGAAATTTTAACAGTTTATTCTCAGGTGTAGGCGAGAAATTCATTGTTGTTTCAATTATTCCAGCAATGTTCTTTCTTTTTATTTTATATTCACATTCTTTCATCTGTCATCCAACTTGTGTGCCTATTGTCACTATTTTTCGTTAGAAATAATGCTGTTTTCCTAGAGATTTTTAGAACTGTTTAGTCTGAATTCAGTAGACTTAATCGGTTGCATAATTTTTCAGGGACGCTGTGTTATTTGTGGAGGCTCAGGAGTAAGTGATGCTTATTACTGCAAGGAATGTACCATTATGGAAAAAGACCGAGACGGTTGTCCAAAAATCGTCAACTTGGGAAGTGCCAAGACGGATCTTTTCTACGAAAGGAAAAAATATGGCTTCAAAAAAAATGGATGACATTTACTTATTATTGCAACACGTTCATGACTGTTATTATATACAAATATATATTATTTGTTGCACTGATTTAAGATACTGCTAGAACGATTAAGGATTTCAGTATTGACTATGTTTACCTTGAATATACTTTCCCATTAATCTAATATCCCGACCATTCCAGTCTTTTATTGAATCATCCTGCACATTCTATCCCATACGATATTTTAAGTGTGTCCCAATACTATGGCTTCAGCCGGTGACCACAGAATTGTTCAAACTTTTTTTATCATGGGAACTGTGAAAATTTTTTTGAATTGTAAATCAAATGTTGATGTATTTACTACTGAGTAAAAAAATGAACTGGAGCAGTTACGCGCATTTCAACATTCTTTTGATTATCGTATCTTACGGCGTTTATCATTACCTTTATTTTCATTTCCGACAGTAAAATTTGTTTTAATTTTTTTTTTCGATGCCTGTTGGTCGTTTTTCTCGCAACAGTCAGTATATTATTTGGTTTTTCCAATTCTTTTGGTTTTATCTTTTTTCTCACCTTGATTATAAAGTCTGTAGAGACCGGTAGGCCTTAGTGATGCTTTGGATTTCTGAACAGCTGTAAAAAGTCGTCTTTCCTTCTGTTGGTCAAAAGTCATTGTCTGGAGATTTCATTCTTGTTCTCTATGAATGATTTTTAGGTCTTCGCTAAAAAAGAGAAGTCCGGGGAATATAGGATAGGTTAGCGTGATTTCGTGTTTATGCTTCTGAATAATCGTCTCCTTAACAACCACATTGCATTATTTTGTAGTTTCGATTTAATTAAATATTTGCTACAGCACTGATGAATTTGCACGATGCCATACATTTCTTTTCATTTCTGACCGTTGAGTGTTTTCTTGTACTTAAGAACATGTAACTTGCAGCATCGAATGCTTGATGGAATCTAATGGAGTCGATTTTAGTCCAGTTCTGGATGATTTCATGCGAGAATTTGACTGTGATCGTATGGTTTCCATTTTGTTTTTTTTTACTTTTTTGTTGAGAATGAGAAGAACTTGGTCTCATCGTTTTCGATTTTATTGATATTTGGCTATGAATTATTATCTTTATTTTCAGTCTCTTTGCTTACATACTCCTGTCATAGACTAGAAAATTCTTTATTCTGGTGTATTTAATTTTAGCTTCTGATCGCGAAGATTTGTCTTGGTTCTTTCTAGAAGATTGTGCAGCTTTTAAAGTTGATGCAGGGAACGAAATCGAACGAATTCGTAAGAAATGTATGATTTTTTAAATTTTGGATTAGACTGTGGCGAAGTTCAGAAATACTAGGCTGTTTAATTTTAACCCTTGAGCTTTTTATTTGCTCCCGTTCCCGTTGTGGTTCATTTGTCGGGAATTTACACGTTCAGAACATGCATGACTTTCATTATCAATTTATCTTTACTAATTATTTCACAGATGTTAAACGAAGTCAACGAAGAGGTATGCAGTTTACAGACATTGTGCATCGACTGCAAAGTCGACCAGATTTGACGGATGCAGACGAACTTGTTCTGTTTCTCATAGCATATGCTTCAGAGCATCAGGTAGAATATTAATCGCAGAATAAACCATCTTCCATCCAAGCTTTTTATGGGACTCTTTTTAGAAACTTTGCTTTCCAGTGGTTAAAAGTTTTGTTTTCACGTAATATTTTATTGATTTTAAAGCTCTGATCTCCATCTATTTTTTATCTTTTATTTTTTCTCTTTTTTGAAAAAATCTGGTTCTGTAAAGTCACATTAAGTTTAATAATGATTGCTGTCTGACTTTCCGTAATGTTTGAAAGCTATCTTGATGCTTCATTGTTTCAGTGATGGACTTCTGAATAGTTCTGCGAGTCCTTCCTTGTTTTTGTACTGGGATCTATTCTGTATTCGGCAAATTCTAGGAAAAAGACTTAATTTCCAGCGTGGAATCTCTGCTTTCCCCCCTATACCTATAGCTTATGTTATTAAGGAATTTTCTTCAACATGCCATGTTCTAGTCTATTTGTTCAATAGCATATCTTTTAGCATATGATAGTTTTTGTTTTTTTCACTTTAATTTACTCGTCAATATTTTCTCATCACTGAAAAAGCTGAATTAATAATAATGCATTTTTTTATTTCCTTTTAGCATCCAAGATTGGATTTGTCTTCTTTGATGTACTGAAATTTTCAAAGAAAACTATAAGATAGGAAATTGCATTAAAACTGATGAAAACGAATTTTCTGCTTGTTAGCGCGTTATTATGATTGAGCTTTTTTCAGTATGCTAGGAAGGCTGAGCGAGATGCAAAACTGGTAGCAGCAAATACAAGTGCTAGTAGTGCTTTAGCAACACCAACATCTCGGCAGCGCACTACCAGATTTGCTTTAAGTCATTCAACGACACCGAGTTCTGGAAGTAGCAGACAGAGTGTTTTTTCGTACGCTTTTAATCATTCTCTTAAACGTTGGGAAAAACTTTCAAGATCTCAATTTCAAACTATTATTTTTTCGCTATTTCCAATCTATACAACAAAGGCAATTTAGCTTCATTTTGTATTCGTGCCAAGAAATCTTTGGAATTAGTTTCGTTTGAAAGTTCTTGAAAATAAAAAGATGGCATTTTTTCGTAAGAAGTCTTTGCAGGTCAAGACATGCTCGGATTCTAAGTCCACAGGCTCCTGCACTCACTGGACGAGGAGCACATCTCTCAGGTCATTTCTGATTATGTTAATATTATATCCAGTAGTACTGAATTAGCCTTTGTGAAGATTTATTTTAAAATGTTGGATTCAATTCTGCATTTTCTCTTGCTTCTCGTCTTCTCTTTTGAATACTTGGCCTGTAACGTTTTGAGAAAAAATAAAGTCTTAAATTCAAAAGATGCTGTTTTGGTGGTGCACATTTCAAAAGTTTTGCAGGAACGGTATAACTTAGAAATTTTATTTCGTTGATCCATTTGAGTTTCTTGATCTCATCTCTAGTTTTTATAGTAGTGACTAATTTTTGTACTTCAGTTTAGATCGATTACCGAAAAGAAAAGAATTATACAGCAGTGCTCCTCTATTATTTTTTAGCATGAGATGCATAAATGTTCAATTAGAGTAATTTATAGTTTTGTGCGAGGAAGAGCTAACGAGGCATGTGTTAATGGCTTTGCAAGGTATCGAAGGTACATATATCATTTGTCGTGGTGACAAGCACGCTGAGTTACAGTTCAACAGCATGGTTGCAATTGATGACACTTTACGCATCCAGCTGTTACGATTATTACCAATCGCAAACGCATATTTGAAGTTACGGCATGAATCACAAAAGTCGACATCAGATCGCCTTGTCCGAGTTTGTTATACTCATTTTTGCTTTTCGTTTTATCGATAAATCGAGATAAAAGGCGTTTGACGTATGCATCACTGATGATGAGTCCGTACATTTACCTCCGTTTCGTTTTTGAATCAATGTCCCCATCCGGATCGAGTTTCCGGGCTTTTTGCACTATTATTGGGTCATATATACTAACTTGAGTTTGAACTCATTTTTGCTTAGTTATTCCAAGTGACTGTGAAGAACCTTGTGAAGGAATGTGTAGTTGCATAAATTGAAACCGAAAATAAACAAATGAAGCAGAATAATTATAAAGAGAAGGGTAAATTAGTGCAACGTTTGTTTTTTTAGATTCACTGTAGCAATTTTAGTATTGGCATTTGTTGCTTTCAGGCATTTTCTACAGGTTTATCTGAAGTATTGGCTAGCTACATGTGCCTCATCTCCATGTTATATACAAAGGTATGTAGATGATATTAGATAAAATGCCAACTTTCTTCCCTAGGCATCTTATTCTCTTTTGTTTAGAATGATAACATTCCAAACCAGTGAAAAGTTTTTAGTTTTTATTTATCACTGACGATGAATAGTCCACAAATCCGTGTAGATGAAGAAGGAAGTCATTTCAGTATGTGTCCAGTCCAGGATCATTTACTTGTTTGGATATTTTGGTTGCTTTGTCCAACTGGGAAATCTTGTTGCCTTTCTTGCTGAAGCTCGTTTTCATCTTTCAAGGATTGAAAGGAATGCATATTTTCAACATCCTTTGCTCATCTTACTGGTAACTTGAAACTTGATTTATTTTCATGGAATATGGTGATAAAGTAATCTATGCTGTTTGATTAAGAAGAAAAAAACATATTTTTCAATCACAGTTTATTCATTTTCAAATAATCAAAAAATTGTTTTAGCAACACACCGAATCAATTTGTTCAACAGTTTTTGCACGTGTTACTACGTCCAATGATCTACATTTTCCAAGAATGCCTTTACAGCTGGCTTGTCTACGGACGACTGTTAGATCCTGGTTTCCAGGTCCATTCTGCTTTTATGCATTAGATGTTTTATTTGAATTTATATTTTAACTTATGTAATATGTTGCCTGTTTAATAAAAGATAAGAAATTCAGGAAAGATTAATTTCTTTTCATTCTTCTCAAGTTATTGTATATGTTTAGGAGTAAAACAATTTATGAAATGACGGGCAAAAAAGGTTGTGAGTTGCCTGAAAAAAATTTTTAACTAGTTCATTAATTAAAGCAGATGACTTCATATTTTTCAGTGGATGATCGAATTAGGAACTAAATGGTCTGTGGAAAAAAATTGGTCTAATGAGTATAAGGTAGTGGATGATGCAGTGCCAGTAGTATTTCAACAGTTCGAAGGACTCAAAGAAAAAGTAATTTTTTTTACGAAGAATGCTTCCAGAAAATTTATTTCTATATCTGATTTTGCAGTTGGAGTAATGGAACTTAAGTAAAGTAGTCGTATGTTGATTAGAAGGAAATTTTATTATGGTATTTTTTTATTTGAGAAGTGTTTTTGCTTTCTGAAAATATCTGTACGTTGATGAAACTTATTAATTTTCTTTTTTGTTTTTATCAGCGCGACAAAATTGTTTAGATTTTCGTAGTTGGAAAAACTGTTGCTCTGCTTGAACTGATGGGCATGGAAGATGATGATCTGCATGAGAGACAACGAATACTTTCTTCAGTTGATCCGCTGAAATGCTATTTATGTATCTCAGCATGTTATCGTCTGTCATATGCAGTTACTAAGTATGTTGTCACTTCCTGGTGATTTGATTTTGCGAATCTCTTTTTCATTTACTTGATATTTTTTGGCTTTTAAAATTTTGTAGTTCGAAGACTCTACTGAACATAATTCTTTGCTATTCAAGA
Source organism: Setaria equina (assembly GCA_003012265.1). NCBI lineage: Eukaryota > Metazoa > Nematoda > Chromadorea > Rhabditida > Setariidae > Setaria > Setaria equina. The sequence continues at coordinate 24,995 of PQVD01000320.1, forward strand.
TGTCTGCGCTTTCAATTTTTTGTTTTATTGGTAATTTTTTCAGTTTTTTTTAGACTATCCCATCGAATGAGCGCTAAAGTTTCTCAGAATATTATCCAAAAATATAACTTCCATGCCCATATATTGGCGATTGAGCGGCATTATTTGTTGAATGATGAATATTTTGCATTAACTTTTTACGAAAAATTGAAGTTGGTTTAAATTCTTCGGCTAATTTCCTCCTATAGTTCTTTAACAATTGCTTAATAATCTACAACCATCTAATGCGATTGACATAATGATGTTAAACCCTGTGATGCATTCCGTTCTGTTGTATGCTCCAGTGGGATAAGGCGATTAATCTTAGTTAATCATTTAATTACTCCTATAAGTTGAGTTAATCATTTTAATTACTCCTATAAAGACAAGAACAATTTTGAAGGTTTGGAACTTACAAAGGAAACAAAGGAAAACAATGACATATATAATTTGGAGTAGTCCTCAAAATTACCATGTAATCATAAACGTTATTGTCTGCATTAAAAGCGAATTTAGCTGGCTACTTTTCATGAGCATTGATCCATACATTGTTTTACAAATGCAGGGAAGAAACGGGAAATGATGCTGATTTGCTGAAATTGAACTCGCAGCAGGTTTCTCAAGCCTTCAGTACAGCTGTGCAGCAGTGTAGGAGTTGGCCAAAAGACATTTTAAAACAAGCGCATATCGAGGCGACGTGTGGTCTGATGGAAGAATTCAGTGATACAAGTGGTTCCTCTCATCTCGTCGCAAGTCCTCGTGACCAAAGTGGCTGCGCAACAATTCGTTTGAATTATGAAGCCAAAACTCCAGTCTCCATAATTCTAAATGAAAGGTCCAGTTTTTATTATAGAAATTTAGCTCTACATTTATCTGTTATTTGTTGTATAGTATATGAATTTGCACAAAATCAGTGGTCGTTTGCATAGTTCATTAAAAGCTGTGAAATTTAATCATGAATGACAAAAGTCATGACCAGAATTCTTCACTATCCCTCCCATAATTTTGTTGAGAAATTTGAGAATTTTGTGAATTAGGCAACTTGGAACTGGAGACCAGGATTAAGTCATCTTCTCTCTGTTTGTTTGGCTTGCCGAAGAACTATTTCTGAAGCATTTCAAATTTCTTCATTGTTGCTAGGCTTCGTACATGAATAAAAATTAGATTCTTCTTGTTGGTAAGGAGAAACTTGGTTCCTATTATAATTTAGAAATCGATTAACGAAAATTTTTGTTTAGAAGCTTACAGGAAGTTCGATTTGTATATGTCTGTAGCCCCTAACTTTCTTTCAGTGCTATGGATCGTTACGAAAAAGCATTTGAATTTATGTGGCTTCTACTTTCAACCGATTTTCAGCTAACTGCCACTTTGCAAGATCACCACTGTTTTATGAAGACTGAACCTTTGTCTGGTTTGTTTTAGTTGTTGTGAGTTCAAGAATTCTTGCCAAAGTCCTCTGCTAGAACCGGTTGTTTAAATCTTTAATATTTTATCTTAATTTAAACTTTTTATAATATATTTAGGAACTTTTCTCTCAGGACTTTCTTATTATACACGAGATACTTGACGTTAGCATTTCTCCTTACTATCTGCACTACTGTTTTATTTGTATTGAATGACCTTGGAAAAATGAATGCAGGTTATTGATTGTTTCAGATGCAACACTTATCGTAAACATTTTCACCGTGTCTTTTGCTCGAATGTCTCAAGTCTTAAGTACATTGCGTTCTTACATCTCGCATAGCGTAATTTTTTCTGATTTTTTTGTTTTCCTGTGATTAATCCACACCATATTCAAAAAATAATTTATGACTTGGACTATTTGTATTACACTTTTAAGTGGGAAATATAGTTTGTGTTTGTAATATGTTACAAACGTCACAGTAAATCTTACAACTTTACTGCTTTTCCAAATTTTCAGAAAAAAAAAGTAAAGTATTACTGTGATCAATGTAAAAGAAAATTGTCGCAGTTGTTCTGCAGATTGTATTACATCTTCGATCAGTCTTGTTTTTGGAGATTGACAATGTTTTTGGTGATTTAGAGGACATCGTTGAGGCACACAGTCGATATCTTGGACGACTCGAAGAGGGCCTTTTCTTGAATGAGGAGAGTACGGTAAGAATGTCTTTTTGCTTTGAATGTATTGATTTCCTTATATGACTCCTTCTCTCTTCCGCATTATTTTCTGTCATTTGTATTTTCTCTAATTATTTGATAGAGCTGAAAAGTTGTCATTTCGAAAGTATATTCCTTTGATTTCAGGCGCTGCGTAATTTATTCTGTATTACTTTTTCATTAATAACGGATCTCTTGGCGTATTATACCTCTTTTCGTTCGGAGGTAAGTCTCAGTTGTATTATTTATTTAGGATTCAAATTTTTTTTGTTTGCATGATAGAAAGCTAGAAGTTCAGCAGGAAAGTTGAAAGTCCAGATGCTTGAATTTAATTTTAGATGGTCGATACAATTGAAGCTCGTAAACGCTTCACTAAACAGCAGAGAGATTTAACTGGAAAGGATTTCCATGATACCAAATTTTTTGAACAAGAAGAGGAACGAATACGTTTAGAGGAGTTGCAGCAGCACTTGGAAGAATATTATCAACCAAAAGTTAAAACTCTTAATGCGAGATTTGTGGTTGGTTAGCTGCTATTATTGTTTATGTTGACATTCTTGAGTTTCTGGAAGTCCTATTAGATGAGAAGCTTCCTCGGAAAAACGAAATGAATTTCTATATGTTACTTGCTCGTGCTTTCATTTTTAGATGAGGATAGAATAATAAATCTTGGAGTACTCTCTCAACTTATTTTAGTAGATTTATATAAATTTATTGTAGCATTTATGATAGATGTAGAAAGTGCTACATACATCTTTTAGGTTGTTGAGTGGAATTGTGAATGAAAAATTTGAAATAAAAAGTATCAAACATAAAGAGTATCAAATATATATTTTAATACGTCTTAATATGTAATTATTAAGCTTTTCAGCTTCTTATACGTGATATACTTGATAGTTTAACAACAGCACCGCTCAAGATGCATTATGTCGAACTTGCTCTACAACTTGATTTAACTAACTTTTACCGACACTGTGAAATTTAATGGTTATTTTTGAAGGTAACCTGGATTTCTTCACATCACTACCGTTCGTATCATACTTCCAAATATATAGTGTAAACAGTTGTCCTGTTTTTTTGACTGTCACTTAATCAGAATAACTGATTTGATAATATCCCTTTCTTCTTCATTCCTTCATATTGTACTTATGACTGTTGTACTTTTTTGATGTGTTATCATGAATTCCGTCTAGTTCAGTGACCCTTGTCAATAAGAATTGCTGATATTAAATTAAGCTGAAACGGTTTAAGTTATTTCATCGTTTGCATTTTATGTTATATTTTATTGTAGTACCTTACTAGAAGTTTTGAAAAGTTGTGCCTTCGCTTTCAGTACAGCTTCGCTCATTCAAGTATTATCATTCCAGTTATATTTGGTTCCAATTTCCACCACATTGTATTTCGTTCGCTTTCTTTCTGCAAAAGATCCTCAGGCATTTGCTTTCGTTCTTTACTCTGTGTCGTTGTAGTCGACCACTATTGCTTTTCCAAAATCTTTAGTAGAATTATGGCAATGGAAAATTTCGTATTCTTATCAACTGTGGAAGAACTTGATAAAGGCAGAAAGGCACAGGATATAGGATTTCTTCTAGTGCGCCTCTTGTTGAAGGTAGTTTATCAGAAATTTGTTATTTTAAAGTGTTTTACTGCTGTGTTAATGCAGTCTTTTTGAATTTTTCCATTTTTGAGTTTGAGTGCTCCATTTTCTTCGTCTTGTACTGTTATTTTTGTGAAATGGAATTTAAAAAAATAGTAAAAATCAAGGTTATTCTTGTCTCACTTGTAATTTACATCTGTTATTTTGGTATAATCGATTATAAGCTAGTTTCGAACAGAGTTATTTGCACTTTATTTAGTCTTCATCTTAACTGGAGTAGTTATTTTAGTTCTCTTCCATTCACTTTTCGTTAAGTATATATTAGATATAAACCACCTTCACTTCTAAAAGATAATTTTATCGTCAAAGCGGAAAGGAACGTAAACTGACTTTAGTTTAATTGAAAATTGATCTTCGATGACACGATGTAAACAGCTGGTGTTCATGAAAGTAAAGTGGCTGAAAGATGTTAACTCATCAGACTTGCTCATTTGTGTATGTAGTAACGTTTCCTCTTCAGCGTCATTCAAATCTAATTTTTATAAGTGCGGTAACAAAAAAGGGTGCAAAGAGTATTATATGGTAAGGTTTTATTAATGCTCCAGAAGATGAGTAGATGGTAATTTGATGTAAACTTATAGAAGTTTACCAATATATTTGTCAGTAAATGAGATAATCAAAATTAAAACAGAAGAAAAACAGCACAAAGTAGAGAAGGGGAACAATTACAGCGATCACTGTTTGATAAATTCTGGCAGCCATCACTGTCAATGACTGAATTGAAATGAATCTGTAAGGTCACAAAAATGACCTTTTTATAAGTGGAATGAATTTTAGTTTGAAAATTTCAATCCCATTCTTCAAGAACAGTTCTCACTAACTGACAATTCATTTAAATATTCATATTTGCACAGCTAAAGAATTCCTTTTTTCCTCTCTCTCTCTCTCTCTCTGTCAATGTATTTATGTAAATTAGCAAATCGCTCCATCGATATTTCCATTTCCATTTGTATAACGAGAATGAAGGATGGAACGGATGATCATAAAAACGGACAGACAGACAGACATAAATAACTAAACGAAATACATTTTTTTTCCTTCCTTATTTGCAAAAATATATACAGGAGGATGCTGCGGTCGTATCATTTCACTCTTTAGTTTATTTGTTCGGAAAAGTATTTAATTGTAGTTGTTGTTTACATTCCTCCGGCAATGGATGTTGCGACAGTGACGATATTCGCATAGTTTTACTCGTGATATTTTCATTGAACCTCCTTCCGTTGCTGCTCATACTACCTGTAATAAAAGTTTCTCTTTATCTTGAGGTAAAAGTTTTAAAGGTTTATTTCATCACAAATTGAGGATTTAAAATCACAAATCATAATTCGGTTTTTTTTTTCTTCTGATCTTCTTTACTCTGTCCAATTAAGACTGGTCTTGAAAGTTTTCATTTTTTTTTTCGGAGTAAAATATTTCTACACTGCGAATTTTCGGGATTAATTTAATTTTTTCATTCAAATTATGCTGAGCTTATCTTGTAAGCGATGTTCCTTGCAACATATCATCAGGCTAATATCGACCTATATAAGTCTGAATTTAAGTTTAATATAATCCAATCACATACAATCAGCATCAATTCCAACTATCAAATACAACAATTAGACATCTTCCCAAGCCTATGTTACACAATGATAAGCTTTCTATAGCAAAAAAAATATAGTTTTAGAAAGACTTTATTGTTTTTGAGTTTGTAATAAGCATTTATAGGGACTGATAAGACGTCTTGCATGCACAAATCAGTGTTGGTTCAATACAACCTAAAGCTTTATCAATAATCATATGCCCGTTAAGACTTTTTCTGCTTTTTGAACACTTCCTTTCCTCTCAAAATATTCTCATTCCCTCCACTTTTTATCTTTTGATTTTTCTAATTTACGTTTTAATTTTTCATTTAGAAGTGGTGAAATAATCACTGCAAGTACTACATTGATTATTTTAACCAGTACCTGAAGAACTAATTTTTGATTGCGGAATAACCCTGTCATGTTCATTTCTCAAAATAACTCCTCCATCTTCTTCAATTATTCATTAAACAAATTTGATAAAGTGTTCGAAATATACGATTAAATGAGATTTTAAAAATTTCAGCCTGTAAAAATTTTAAAACCTTCCGAAAATCTCCACATGGAAAATTTACTCTTACCATAACCGATGTGATACGTAAAAGTGTCATGATTTTTTATATCGCAATTTGTAAGAATTTAATTTTGGGATGTAATTTCAAGAGAAAAAATAAAAATCAAATCAAATTAGCTCTATGAGGAGACATTCAGCAGCAGTAATTTCGAAATATTATAACTACCTATTTTCAAAGTACGATCATCTAACGCTATAGATCTTACTGAAATGCTTATGCGTGGCTGGCTATATCTGCTATGTGCCCTTTCGGAAGACAAGTTGAAATGAACAGTTTGTGCTAAAATCCAATATGAATCGAAATTCCAAAACTTCATTTCCGATTTCCGGACTTATTCATTTTATCTCAATTATATTCTGTGCTGACAAAATGATGAGAAGAATTAAGACATAATAATGACTTGAAGTTGGTGCATTCATCTGATACAAACTAGCAATCAACTGAGGCAAATGAGGAATTAATCATTGATAGGTCAAGTACCGCTTGGGTTTGGTAGCCAGCACAATGCTCTTTGTTTAATTATGCAAACATGTTTTGGCATACAATTGGTGATCAGAGCGGAAGTTTGTTCTGTGTTAATTTCATTTTTTCAGAAAACGACTTCCTGAGATTTAAATGAAAGTTTAAACTTAACATTACAGTAGAAGAAAGATACTGTGTCGCGATGAATGTTAATTAAATCTAGTCAAATCTCAATAATATTATTTTGGTTGTTTGATACATTTGTGTCCCAACGGGAGAGAGATGTTGAATTTTGGTGGAATATTTTAATTTCATGAACTCTAACGATCTTTGCTCGTATATTAAGCTTTCAGTTCGTTAAGTGATGGAAATAAACAGGCAGATGAAAAGATCAGTCTTTCTATTACATCTCTGTGACATGACAGCTCATCGCATCTGTTATTCCCACCGGAAAGACTGAGCTCGAGAAGAGTCATTATCCACATTGAATAATTCCTGTCACCTTATTCTGATAGCACTCCTGGTCATCATTACCTTACACATCTTTGTTATTTTTAATTTCCAGTTGGAGAACTCTTACTTTTTAAGTTTATAAGTTGCTGATCTATTTAAATGCCTTAAATCGAAAATAAAAATATACCTTTTAATTTAAAAATAGAACTATAACCTTTGCATACTTAATCTTTTGTTGCTCACAGTTGTTTACTTATAAGTTACTCTTACTTTATGGATAGAAAATGCCATTTCAGTGACATAGTTATTTAATTATGTTGACTTAATTAATCACTTGGGTTAATTGAAGTTGGTCTTCCGGACACTTGTCAATTTCAGAAATTAGCGCCCATTTTTTCAAGAAGTTTGCAAAGATTGAAGATAGAGACAATGCTTATTATTTTTAACATATTTTCACAATGATAGCATAATTTCGTTTGTTTACACTTCATTACAATTAACCACTTGTAATTCCTAATACTTCCTACTTCTCCCCTTAAAACAGTACTAGAGAAGTATCTTTCTATTGAAGCAAAAGTTTTCCATCTGAACAATTTTATAGCCACGTAATTGGCTCCATTCAATTTTGTTCTATTCTAATGCCATTATCCTTCTTTTCTTAATGCTTTCATTACAATAGCATTACAGATCGTCTTTTCAAAGATTTAAGGAGTTTTCGTGAAAGTCCTTGAAATGTAGAACTTCAACTTTTAGTTTGGATATACATCAACTGAAAATGAAAGCAAAAAAATATAATAATTTTTTTTCACTCTTGATTTATTTACTTCATTATGACGATTTGTAAGAAATGTAACTGAAAAACGGAACCACCTAACAAAATGCTAAATCATTCCTGAAGCAGCCATGAATGATGATTTTTTATTCGGTCTGCTTGGCTTCTTTTCTTGCCACTGAATAGTAGTATTGTTTTTTCTTTTTTTGAAGTCGTAATTTGAAATTGGTTCACGAAGCTAAGTTTAATTTAGCCAAATCATTACCACCAAACACTGAAATTTGATATGTTTGAAACTTTGAGGATTACTTCCGAGGTCATTATAATCCACGCAGGACAAGGTAAGAAGTTCAACAGATAAAATTTAATTACATAATGAAGGAATAATCTAGTTAAAGTTTTAAGAAAATGATTAATTACAAATACTTGTTGGAGAGGGCACTACAAAAAGATGTATATGTCTAGTTTATAATAACGATGAATGTGTACGAGTTTCTTCTGAGAACCATCTCAAATTGTGTTTCCATTCAAAATTTTCTTTGTTTGCTTCAAGAAAAAGCATATTTTGATTGGGTCTTGGTTTGCTCTTATTCAAATACATACTAAATAAAATTTCTTTCGTCTCAATATTTTGTCTAGGAAATTTAAGAACATCTATTGGAGAGAGAGCGTTCCTTGAATCAGATGGACATTCCGATTGATGTTAAGTCAGCCAGGATAATACGATCCGTCGAGTAGGTAGCTTAATGCGTTATAAAGATTGAACTGAAGTTTCAAATTTCAGTATGAATCAAGTCTTTTTGAAGTGAAGTATTCTACATGATTCTTTTTGAACCATTTGCAAAAAATTCATGGATTCTAAAGGAAATTAATAAAAGTGATGGAAAATAAGTTTTCATTTTTTTTTTTTTTTTAAATGAAAATGTTATAATGAATTTACGAAATTTGACAGGGACAATTGCGATACGAATTGTACTTGTCTATTTCAAACATCCACTCATTTATTCCTATCATGCAAAATAGTCTATCATTGACCTAAGCTATCTTTTCAAGCTAACCAACATACAGTCTGTAGAATTGAAATATTCCGAAATGCTTTTATCACTGCAATTATTTGTTTGGCATTCTTTTGAACATTTCTCGTGCAGTTATTTATGAGTTTTATATTCCCTGGGCCATCCGTTGTTACCACGTATGAAATTCTTGAAAGAAATTGATCTTAGTCTTGTAAGCTTAGTCTACGCGAAATTATTTCTATCTGCTTAGAAAAGTATTGTAGCTTTTTTAATTAATAAATATAATTTTTTTTTTCATTTTCTTCTAAAATAAAATTTCTTCCTACAGGAAAAAGAATGGTTCTCCGAGATTCAATTAACAAAAGTTTGAATTGTGACAGCAGCTGCAGTAGTGAAGCAAATGGTATGGATGATGCTGATGAAAGCGAAGTTGATAGTGACGAAGATTTGGAAGCTGGCGAAAAATGGCTTGTTTTTTCTTTTTTTTTTTTTTTTCTTGGGAGTGGGAAATTAATCAGGGCCATCTAATCAATTAGAACGTTTTTAGATGTTTACAATACTCATCGTTTAGGGGACTTGGCTTAATTAATAAAAGTCCGTTCCGATCAGGCTATATGTGCTCGTTTCTTTTATCAAAAATTTCCGTTAATTATGCAATAGAAGTTCCTTTGTCTATTTCGTTTTAAGATTCATTAGATTGATTGTTTGTAACAATAATCAAATGCATAGGGGAGGATATTTGTAAGCTGAAGTTGCTGGAAAGGTTATGTTTGAAAAAAATGAAGAACTAAATACATTGCAAAACTCATTACTGCATTTTGAGCATTGGCTAAGGGATATTGAGCTCATCAATCATTCTTGCCCGTATTGGTCAACACTTTCTGAACTTGAATTTGCGTTATTAGCTGGGTTTATATCGGGCAACTACTGCCTAATGAGCTTGCCCAAATGCTAACGATGAATTGGAGGAGGAAACATTTCAAGCAATTGGACCAAAAGTTTTCCAAAAATTCTTTTGTTAAGCAGTGCACTGAATCTGCCTGCAAATAATATCTGAAAATCGGTCCTATCCTGCTATTCTATGGTTTTGAATTTCTTTGAAATTGAGGGACTGAACAAAATCTTAGCCACACTCATTCAACACTTGTTTTTCATTCTCGACTTGCACAAACAAACACTTTGAAGACGTTGTGTTCTGTATTGAAGAACTTCTTTAAACAGCACCGTTTTAAATATTTTAATAAGACTATTTATTTAAATTTCACTGACCACTTATTTCCACAGTAGCTTAACTGTCTGATACCTACTGAGAGTTACCGAGACAGTAATACTAATACCTGTTTTACATCGATGTTATACAACCTCTTGAAAAATTCTCGTAATTGTCATGATAGACAAGTACTTTTTTATTTCTTTTACGTATTTGATTAGATTCTAAAGGGAGCGTACTGAAATTTTAAATTTAATTATGGCTTGAAAACTGACAGTTGATGTATTTTAGTAGAATACAAAAAGAAAATGACTTAAAATTTCAATGATTAGCTTAATTTTCTAAAATTAAAAATGTCTCACAAAATGGAATAACTTATTGTGACCAAAGAGCCATATGCATATTACGCATGATCATTGCATATTATTCGAAGATTTAAAATTTGCTAATTAAGTTTTCATCCTTTCCCTCGACAGAAAATTTTTTTTGGGTAAACTATCCAGGAGTAACCAAACTTCGAGTATCATCAGTTCAATTCCATATTCATTATTTACAAATAGTTTAATTTCGAAATCCTTAAAATTGTCATCCCAAAACAGTAGATTGCCTTTCCAAAAATGCAAAACAAAGTAGTTTTGGCTCTTTGTCTCAGCAATACTAACTCGACTTGTTCTGGAGGAGAAGAACAATGAATGCATGTAGGATCTTTATACTTGCATTTGTGGAATGGTAAGGAAAGGATTTAGTTGAAGTAAATATAGTTATTTGACGGTGAACAATGCAATAAGCAGTCATGGATCGTAAGCTTGTATGATAAAAAAGTTTGGAAAGATACTCTTGGCTCTGAATTTATCGACTCCGCGAATACTGCAGCCCCATCAGTCCTGCATTATCAATTATATACTCTTCCTGATAAGAATGGCTTTTTCTGCTTGCTTAACTGATCTCTTTTTTTTTTGATGCTTTCTACTCCGTTAGATGTTTTATTCATTGTAGTTGAATTTCACTGTATATTTGATTAATATGTGGCACTGCTTTCATCAAGAAAAGCATTTCAGAAACAAACTCGCATGACTTCCGAAAGAAAGTTCTGAGGAAATTTACTTTCCTGCTTCAACAATTCGATTTGAATCACTAAGCAGCTATTAAAAATTTCTTTTCTTGATTTTAATTTAAAATAGTAGCACAGTAATGGAGTCATTATTTGTATATGGGAGAACAGAGATTTATGTCTAAAATTAATTGAAACCGGCTTAATTGGATTTATAAGTGTAGATGATCCACACTGTCTATGTAAGTGACCTCAGAGACAGATTACGGCCATAGCTTACTAATTGCGCATTTTATACATTTATTAATTATCCAGATTTCCGACGACTCATTGAGCCCAATCAAAAAGGACAGAGGATAAAGAAGAGATTGCTTTCATCTGATTGAAAATCTTTCTTTGTAATGGTGTGCAGCCGCTTTATTTTTAGCAGGTAATTCAGGCTGTTTGGTCATGAAGGTAACTGGGAATTATTTATGATTTCACAGCCGCAGTAAAAATTCAGAAAAAATCAGTTGTAAAGTCCAAACAATTTAAACAATCATGCATGTATCACATAGTTAAATCCCTCAATAATTAAATGACGCTAATTTCACTTGTTAGATTATCATTAAATTTGGTCCTTTGTTTCCTTTTTAATTTAATTCAAATGAGCTTTTTTCACTTTCTTCTCTGTAACTTTTAGGATACTTTAAAGAAATCTTTAACACCTTCTGTTATTAATTTGCTTTCAACAGTACTTCTCATACGAATGCAATAAATTTAAAGCAATGCTGTAAAGTGTCGGGAAGATATTTTATATTTTGGAGTCACTAATTATAATGCGCTCATTGGGGCTATAAATGCATTATACGTTTCATTTGTAACGGTTCACCTAATTTGCTATACTTTTATTTGCCTTATGGTATTAAAATCTAAAGGACAATTTTCCGTTGGGTTCATCGATCTCTGCTTACCAGTTGTTACTGCACTCAATTTAATCTGTTCCTGACTTATATTATAATTGATTTGGCTCACTGTTCGCTTCAGCCAATTTATTAAATTCTTTCAACAGAATATTTCAAAAATGCACAAAGAGACATTTCGAATAATTTTATGAAATACGAAAAAAAAAAGAAATCTAAGTAAAAACTTTACACAGCATACCACTTTTTCAATTAGTCTGTTATTTTATGGCCACTTCTAAAAGAGTGGAAGCCTAGCCGATAAAAAATGTCCAAGAGCAAAGGTTGCAGGAGAATGTGTTGCATCAATTGCAATTACTTACTATTATCAAATTGACTTGAAGTATCATAAATTAATCCATGCCTTAACCGTCAAGGACAATTAATTGCTGAGCTTTATACATTTATTTCTCTCTCTGCAGTCAACAGTTACAAAACTAAACCTTGTAATATTTTCAAGAAGGAGCCAATTATAGAGTGCTGGACGAGACTAAGACTTATTGTTGTCAAGTGAGCATCAATGTCAAATATTACAATGACAAAATGGAAATTTGAAACTAGATGGCTTGCTTACCTTATTCTCATGCAATGTGGTGTAACAAGTTAATGCAATTATGAATGATGACAAAGACGACAGTATTTATGATTCAGTTCCTAGGGTGAAGTACTTCCACTGATTGATGGAAATTTTCAACTATTAATTATTATGTTGCCAGCAGCATGAAGGATTATTGATCACCTGTCATATGTCAATGAACAGGTAGAATAAGATCAAAATATTGCTAGAATAAACTTTCATGTAGTCCTGCTAGTTTATAGTAAATCAAGATTACTTGAAGATCCATCATATGGTGCTTCTAATAGCTATTCACTTTCTCATTTCTGATCATTGATATTTAGTCAAAAATCCTGGCAGAAATATTAAATTTGTCGGATTCTGCTGCTATGCTCAGGAAGTGTTATTGCCACTGTACCTTCCTTGAATTTACTTGAGATTACTTATGACATTCATTAAACGTGACAGCATCGTTGTTGTCATGCATATAAACTTTTTATAGAATTGGTAACCAAAATTTGATTAGTTTTTCACTCAGCTTCATTTTGAATCATTAATGAGCATTTTTTCCTGCTCTATTATGGAACTTTTTTCTTGTTACAAAAAGGTAAAGCTTAAACAGTAAAGAAGGATATCACTATTCCTTTAATGAACCACTCACATTCTCCAAAACTTGGCAAGGTAAGGAAACAGCAAGGCAAATAAGAGAACTGTTTTAGGACTGTATTTTTCATTAAAGAAAAAAGCCGGAGAGTGACAATTTCCGTATAATAAATAATGAGTTTTATCAAATCCTTACACTTTCATTTAAATATCAAGTAGCATTTATGTGCTATGATATCAACTTAGACAGCCACTGCCCCCTTATCAATGATGATAATTAAGCCTGCTAGCCGGGACCTTGCTAACACATAGCAGTAATGGCATCTTTCAGTTTCAATCTTTTTCACCAGCTGTTCCTTCAGCATGCCCGACGTTACACCGTGAAAGTAAGAAGTCATAACAATTTTGAAAGCGATAATTTATGAATTTTCCGTTGATTCACTTATCATCTTAAGTCTAAGCCTTAGTCTATTCACTTTCTCTTTAGCTTCCACATCCAGTCCAATCTATTCTTCTCCTTATTCATCCTTCCACTCATTCGGTCATTCTAATACCCTAAATTTTTGAGAATGCAAGAGTGTTTCTCATTGTTTCACACATTTCGTCATTTGTCGGACAATCATTTTTTTTCAATACTTTTTCGTAAAGGACAGATACAGTTACATTCATAGTCACTAAACTTTCTTTTCCTTTTCATTCCATCCCACTGTATAGTTTATTCATGACTTATTTAGGACGAGGAGAAGAGCTCATGCGTAAAAAATAAAGTTTGCGAATAATTTGTCCTTCAGATTTCAAAAATTTGAATTTTAGGCTTTTCCTCGGTTTTTCCCACTTCTTGTTGATCCATTCAGTCTTTCTTCATTAGTTTATTATAGCTTAGCAGAATTTCAAAACAGAATGGAATAGTAGTGTATTGGTGACATGAGAACAACCTATTCGACTAACAGATACAACTCGTGAAAGACGTACGTCATCAAATGAAATGCTAAACAGTTATAGTAGTAATAATAGTACTCGAAATAGATTTATTTGAATTATTACGATGATTCATTTGCAATGAAACAATTGAATTTCTCGTTTGGCACTTATTATATATCATTTTGTCGGTCTATTTCATTCAGTTAAACAAATAGCTGAAATAATCGAAATGTGGAATGAATGCGCAAATAGATGGATATTTGTGTGTTACATCTCTTGTAATTTATTTCTGGCTTCATGCAATAGATTTAGAACTCTTTCATATTGAAATCAGTATTTTATTTAATTATCTTAGAAACAATGTATTGTAGTTTTATATAGACTGAAATTAAAAATAAATTAAACGAATATGGATTGAGGAGATTGAATATTACGAATTAATGTAGGTAAAGCGGAAGAGAGCAAGTTAGAAAATAGTACGAAGTTGAAATGACTCGAGAGACAGATTTCATTGTTCATTATTTCAAGTTATTAGTATGAAAAGCATTCGTTCTTTTTTCTTTCACCAACCAAAACCAAATTTTTGTTTTTCTTTTTTTTTTTCAGCAATAATATTTACAAAGGGAGGAGGAGACTTATGAGAATGTATTTTGTGCTTATCAATTGTCAACACGTCAACTGTCATATTCTCGATGATTTGCTTAGTCAGTTTGCTTGAGAAAAATTCTAAAAAAAAAAATGCTTTTTTTTCGAAAAGAAATTTCAAAATGCAAATGATATTTTCTTATTTTCTCTATCGTTCTTATTTCCTCGCAAAAAAGCTTTCATTTTAAACATCTTAAAAGCATTTGAACTATAGGCCGAAATAAGGATGTGCAACAGCTGCTCTCGAATATCTTCTCTTTCCAGTCTTATCATCATTTTGAACAGATCATATCTTTACTAACCAATAACTTTTATCATTTAATATGCTGGTATATGCTTATCTTTTATCTCATTTCATGCATTTTTCTTATTTTCATCAGCTTTTTGTTAAATTAATGAGTTTACAATTTCTTTTTTTTTTTGTGAAAATCTGTGCTTCACCAAATTACACTCGAGGTTTT
This sequence comes from Setaria equina, assembly GCA_003012265.1. Taxonomy (NCBI): domain Eukaryota; kingdom Metazoa; phylum Nematoda; class Chromadorea; order Rhabditida; family Setariidae; genus Setaria; species Setaria equina. The sequence continues at coordinate 40,016 of PQVD01000320.1, forward strand.
GCTTATAAAGTAATTGAAATTCATTTTAATCTTACTTAGAAACTTTTATAAGCCTGATCGTATAACGCTATGGTTGGTTTAAACAATATTAAATTGTTCAATTTCAGATTTCACTTCCGTCTGGATCACATAACTTGTTTTTTCAACTTATAAGTATTTATAAAATGATATCATTGAATGTTTTTCTCCGTTCGTCTGTCCTTTTTAACAATTCGTTGAAACAGAACAGGTGCTTCCCTTTCAAAACTGTTCAAGCATGCATGATCTAAAGAAACGAAAAGAAAACCACCTGTCATACCTGTTCACATTTTTCTCTTGCGCACATTGCTTCATATATGCAACCTTTTTTCATTTCGACTTGTTACACTGCCAAATATGCTTGATTAAAATTAAATAAGATTCAATCGAATGTCAAGACTTTAGGTACAACTTCGAGAAGCTCTTTCAGTTCTTCGCTTTAATGTTCACAAGTTTGGCTGGCCTTCTTTCACCTTCGTCTTTTTTTTCATCTCTCCTTTCCATAAGAATTCTTTTTATTTTTACATTTGTCAAATGAAAAAGGAATTGTTTGTTGCATATTTTCTTGACACGTAGTTCTGGAAAATTACCCATTGTTTTTCTTCAGTAAGCGTCTTACATTCACTTGAAAAGTTTTTTTTTTTTT